>CM033472.1:146382292-146552292 GCA_019447015.1 Hymenochirus boettgeri
AGATAGATAGATAGATAGATAGAGATAGATAGATAGATCAATGATAGATAGATGATAGATAGCAGAGTTACATAGATAGCAGAGTTAGATAGATAGCAGAGTTAGATAGATAGCAGAGTTAGATAGATAGCAGAGTTAGATAGATAGATAGATAGAGTTAGATAGAGATAGATAGAGTTAGATAGATAGATAGAGTTAGATAGTAGATAGATAGATAAAGTTAGATAGATAGATAGCAGAGTTAGATAGATAGATAGATGATAGATAGATAAATGATAGATAGATGATAGATAGCAGAGGTAGATAGATAGCAGAGTTAGATAGATAGCAGAGTTAGATAGATAGCAGAGTTAGATAGATAGCAGAGTTAGAAGAGTTAGATAGATAGATAGATAGATAGAGTTAGATAGATAGATAGATAGATAGATAGATAGATAGATAGATAGAGTTAGATAGATAGATAGATAGATAGATAGATAGATAGAGTTAGATAGATAGATAGATAAAGTTAGATAGATAGATAGATAGAGTTAAATAGATAGATAGCAGAGATAGATAGATAGAGAGAGATAGATTGCAGAGTTAGATAGATAGCAGAGATATATAGATGATAGATAGATAAATGATAGATAGATAGATGATAGAAAGATAGATAGCAGAGTTAGATAGATAGATAGATGATAGATAGATAATGATAGTAGATAGAGATAGATAGCAGAGTTGTAGATAGATAGATAGATAGATAGATAGCGGTTAGATAGATAGATAGATGATAGATAGCAGAGTTAGATAGATAGATAGATGATAGATAGCAGAGTTAAATAGATAGCAGAGTTAGATAGATAGATAGCAGAGTTAGATAGATAGATAGATAGATAGATAGATAGACAGAGACAGAGAAATAGACAAGAGGCAGATAGACATAGTAAAATAGATAAACAAGAGGCAGATATATAGATAGAGATAGATATACAGAGAGAGATCGAGGGACAGATAGAGATAGATAGGGGCAGAGGTCCATGTAGAATGTACAAGAAGGTCTCCCTGGCCCAAGGTGTGGGGCAAGCGTCTGACTACAACTGAAAACAACAGTAAGTTTAAATGACCAAATTGCTACCAGTATATAATGAATTTCATCAAGTTATTTATGTTGTCAAATGATTTAATAATATTACAAAATACTTGCAATCTGGCTTTTACATACTTTACAAATAACATGACCGTTACAATAGTAATATTGTTTAATGGAACGTTGGGGGGGGGGGGGGGGGGGGCAAAAAATTCTGACTTGTGCCTTGGGCCCCATTTGGTCTTAATCCGGCTCTGAAAGGTATTATATAAAAGCATACAATCTTGGGATATTCAGTTTAGTGAAGATTAGGGGCATCAAGCTACAGGCAGATCTGGTTATATTTATTAGTCTCCAAGGCTTGTTGTCATTCACTTAGTGCTATTGTCAGTATAGCACTTTGTGGCAATATGGCACAGTGGCAATTGTAGTCACACCGGTTACATTGTTATCGTACATAGGTGCATTTTAACCAAACATTCCAGACTTTACAAAACTTCATTCGCTTATATGTACCTTCACGGCATAAAAAGAAAAAAACATCTAGTTCTCATTTGTTAGTGATTTCCAAAGTTTTAGAGTGGATGGTCTGTGGTCATCTATCTCATGACCAATGTTTGATGGGCATAAGAAAGCAGTGACACTTAGTTCAATAGTCTATTTCAAAGAAATCAGCTAAGGTTCCAGTGGAATGTTAATTTTAGATATTCTGATGATAAGGAAAACAGTTGAACAACATAATTGAACTGGGGTAAAGGGGGTAATACACTTAAAAACATTTGAATTCTCTAGTCTTTAGCATTTGCTCCCTTCCACCCAGTAGCGTAACTAGGAATCACTGCCCCCCCCAGCAAAACTATGGTGGGCCTCCATCCCTGCTTCATCCACAGTAGTTTTCTGGGAGAAGGCAATATCTGTCATAGAAAAAATTAAAAGATAGGGCCCTCTTGGCTCCTGGCCCCCCAGATCCCCTGTAGTTATGCCCCTGCTTCCACCTAAGGTCATGTCTATGGTATTTGATGTCTGTCTCCTTCAGGGAAATCCAGAATGCACAGCTAAGGTTCCAGTGGAATTTTAACCGTAGATATTCTGATGATAAGAAAAACAGTTGAACAGCATAATTGAACTGGGGTAAAGGGGGTAATACACTTAAAAATGTTTGAATTCTCTAGTCTTTAGCATTTGCTCCCTTCCACCCAGTAGCGTAAAAGACTGGAGCACTGGTATTGTAGTTTGACCGAGTGGTCTGGTTTTAATATGAGTATGATGTTTGCATCATATAATGTTGGAAGGAGTCTTCCTCTCTGGGAGGCCTTCTGGTATATCTCTAGGAGGTTGGTAGAATAGATTCATGGTATTTCATGTAAACCTCTGTTGGTATACCGTCTGAGCCTGGGGCCTTTCCAGTTGGCTTAGAGCCTTTTGGAGCTCTTCAATTCTAATAGGTGCCTCAAGGTCTGCTATGTGTCTGAGTCAGATAGGATGGGGAATGTTCTGTTATAAGTAGACTGTGTTGTCTTTGACTAGAGAGCCATTCTGCTTTCTTGAGTGCTGTGGGGTTGGAAATATGTTTCTTCTGCATTTCTAGTTAGAGTTAGTTGTCATTCATCTGAGTTTCGGGTGTTATGTTTGGTTGAAATGTTGGATTGGAGGTGTCCCCTAAGGACCGCTTTAAACGCGTCCCATATTGTTGTGTGTTGCACAGGTCCATGGTCTAGATCAAAGTATTCCTGTATGTGAGAGGGGGTACTATCTGGATCAGGGAAGTGTTGCAGCCAAAATGGGTGGAATCTCCATGGTTTGGCTTAACTGTTTGGGGGATGTCCTATTTGGATATTTAGCAGGATATGGGAATGGTCAGAAATCCCTCTAGGTAGAGGAGTAACTTCTGTAACCGAGTGCAAGGTCTGAGGGTAGACAAATATGTAATCTATTCTGGATAGTGTGTGATATGTAGCTGTGCAGCAGCATGTATACTCTTTCTGTTGGGGATTTAGTTTTCTCCATGTGTCTATCCACCCAATTTCAGTGATGAGTCTAGATAAGGGAGATTGAGAGGGTAAGGGGGGGATCAGGGGGAGACTGGTAAAATCTGTCTAACGCTGGGTCCATGGCATAGTTAAAGTCTCCCATACACACTATTTACCCTGTGGGATATAAGTAAAAGTTACCGCTGCTTTAAGTGGGGCTAATGATGCCGGTGGAGGGTTATATATACCTAACAGTAGATATAAGGATTTGTTGATGTCCAGTGCGACAAAATACACATCTCCCTCTTTAAAAAAAAAGTTCAGATTGAACCTCTTGTATATTATCAGTTTCTCTCAGTTGAAACACCTTGTACATCCACGTTATATTTATTGCCTAAGATTCATAAAAATACAGGCTGTTAAGTATTTCCTTGAGAAAGATGGGATTAGTACAACTAAGAATTTTTTTTTTCTAAAATGACTTAATTGTGTATTGTCACATAATTACTTATTCAATAATCAATATTACATACAGCTTAAAGGGACGGCAATGGGAACGGCTTGTGCTCCTACCTATACCAACATCTTATTAAGATGGTAGGAGGAGGTATGGGTTTTTGGAGACAAGCTATCAAAGTACCATAATTCCATATCTATGTGGGCTAGGTATATTGATGACCTACTAATTCTATGGGATGGACCTGTTAATGAATTACATAAATTTCTGCTAATCCTGAATAGTAATCATCTAAATATAAAACTTAAAAGCTATGAACAGTACTCTTCATCATAACAGTTTTCACCACCCCAACGTTATAAGATTGATGCCAAACTATACATACATACCAATAGGGGAATTTCTACGGTTATGTAAGAACTGTTCGGATCGTATCACGTTAAAAAACAGAGCACATGAAATGAAAATTCGCTTTAAAGAAAGAGGTTACTCCATGATTCAGATTAATAAAGCATATATAAGAGCATTAAAGACAGAGAGAGAAACTTTACTCAAGCCAAAAATTGAGACAACCAATTGTGATAATCAAGTATGTTTTATCACACAGTATAATCTTGATTACAAAGATATTGAGAAAGCAAACAATAACAATTGAAATATTCTGACCAATGATCGTTCAATCTCAATAAAAATTCCTTCTCGACAAGTGTTTATCTATAAGCGAGCACCCACCTTTAGGGATAGATTAGTGCATAGTCACTTGTGGAAAAACCACATGACACTTTCCTCTCCTACAAAGGCTTTTTTAAATGTGGACATTGTTGTGTTTGCAATCTGGCTAAACAAACCAACAATGTTTTTACCGTTTTGGAAAAAAACATGATTTCAGAGTCTATACTAATTGTCTTACTGAGCCGGTAATTTATGCTCTGATATGCCCAAGCCATAAGATATATGTTGGGATGACAACAAGAAGAGCTAAAGGCTGCATAATAGAGCATGTGTCCACTATCAAAACAGCCACCCTAGAAGAATCTCGGACGGACAAATTAACCACTGTAGCTAACCATTTCTTATTGAAACAAAACTCAACTATTGAGGGAACGAAATGGTTTATTCAGGAATGCGAGGAGGAGATTTTGAGAATAAATTGTTGAGATGAGAGAGTAGGTGGATATTCTTACTCAATACCTTACAGCATAATGCCTTTTTATAATGGCTTCAAGTATATTCGAATAACATCTCTGACCTTCGGGTACTTTATGACAAGCCTCTTGCCTTGGATTTTTTTCCCTAGTCCGATGTTGAAGTCACACTTCAAGTTGGAATGCTGCATTAAGAAAACCTGTCATTTTTGGTGATCCACAGCCTGTCTAGGCCATATTTAAAAACTTGCGGTATCGCAAGTTTTTTGGTGTATGACTGCGGCCGTAAATGTATGGCTGCCATGGTACATTTACCACTAATGTTAATCTACGAACGTTCGTTTACAGCAAACTACATGTTCCCTCTTTTAAATTAGGAACCAATTTCATTGGTCCATTCCCCAATCAGGAGTTTGTAGGCACGGCTGCAGTTCGACTAATTAAGCCTGTGGTTACTAACCAATAATCTTCTTTTCTACAACCTCCTACTCCGAATTCTATTGATGGTCAACAAGTTGAAAAGGTTTCGGATTCCAGATTATTTAGAAGATCTCTCTCTATCTTGTCCATTGGAAAGGCTTCCAAGAGAGATCGTAGTTTAAACACCTCTAGGACCTTGCTTCCAGTTCCAGTATCCAGCCTTTCATCTGCATCTGGATCTACCCTTTTGGTATCATGCATTTATTCCAGAAATCTGCCTTCTGCTTTTGTTCCTGGAGCCTGTACTCTGAACTTGACCTCTTCTTGAAAGTGAACTTTTGTAATTACCCCATCCCCTTTTGCAGCCCCATTTATTTCAATAACACACGAGGTACAGTTAGGTAAACCTATTATAATTTTTTTTTTACTTTTTTAACTGGACTGTATCAAGAACTAAGCTGATTTACTGTTATTGGTGTCATGTTCTATTTTTAAAATGTTTTTAATTTGATATCATTAATGCACAGTTGCATACAATACAGTTATATACAGTTTAAGTCCCATTAAATGATTAGCATGGACAGGATCCTTACCTAGTCCTTTACTTTAAATTTTAAATTGTGTATGTTACCTGGACCTAGTTTTGTCTTCTATAGATTCAAGATTTATTTCTGAATCATAAGGACAGTTCTAAGAATATTGGATTAATAGCAGATTTGTTTCACTATTCCCATATGTATAGGGCGTTCCCTTTGGGCAGGTCTTGCATAACTGTACAACGAGTGAAGATAATATTAACATGTCTTGTGATTTGTATAACCACCTATTAGCAGGGTTAATGATTTTAAGAATCAGGGAAAGGCTTCCTTAGTCTTTGTTGAAAGAAAAACCTTAAAAATCACAGTTTAAATAAGACAAAAAAACCCTCCTTTTTTTTTTACACAAAGTTTAGCTCACAATAATAATATAGGATAAAAAATAGATGTCCTTTAAATCTGGTCCAAATGAACATATTTTTAGTTAATTTATGTATGAGAAAGAAAGTATTTTTAAACTAAGCCATCTGCTTACTTCTACACCTCTCTGTGCAGCCATTTCCATTAAACACATGCTGTCTTTCTGATCATGTTATCACTGCCTACTGACATGCCTCCTCTGCCCTTCTTTGAAAGGACACCTTCTTTAAAAAAAAAAAAAAATGTTTTGCCCCAAAGTAAAATAATTCACAGGGTAGAAGTCAGTATTCCTATCTCCCAAAACGATTTATTGGAGTGGAAGCTATTAAATCATTTCTATTCATGCATGCATAGGGTTAAAGCCGGGGGATAGCTGGGCAGCAAATTATCATGAAGCAATCTTCTTATAGCTGCTAATCAACAAGGAAATAGTTCTGGGAAGTAGGAATACTGACTTTCCCCATACTTCTTCATAAACTTTTTGCAGGGCAACACTTTTTCTTGTGATAGGTGCTCACTAAGCTGCTTAACATAATGTATTTAGCATATTAAAATATTAAAATATTAAAATAAATCTGGTATACACTATAAACAATCAGCTTGTTAAACCAATTTTTTGACAGTCATTTTTAGATTAAGATGAGATTTTACATGAAAATGAGCTAATTGTTAAGGATGCGTTGTTGGACCTACCTAATAACCCTGAGCTCATTTTGGAGATTAAGATAAAGGGAATCTTAGGGAATAGTGACCATGATATAGTGTCATTTAATATAGGTTGCAAATAACTAAGGTGCACTGGGTTAACAAAAACTTTTAACTAGGAAAGCTAATTTTATGCTGTTAAATGAATCACTCCTGCTCATAGACTGGGGGGATTTGTTTATAGCTATATTGAGCAGAAGTGGACCACTTTTAAAGGGATATTAAACTATTACATTTCTAAATGTATACCTTTAAGGAACAAGTGTAAAAAAATTATGCCCACTCCTGCATGGCTTAATGCTCAGGTACAAAGGGAAATGGAAAAAAAGAAAAATGCTTTTAAATTTTGAAATTGGATGGAATGGAGCAGTCTAACAGGGAGTAAAAAAGCTGTAATAAATAGTGTATGAAAGCAATTAAACTTATTTTTTTTTTTTTTTAATGTTTATCAAGTGTATAAAGATGAGGGCTGAGAATGTGTTGAGATGGTTAAAGAGGATGCCAAAAAGGCTAATATAGAGAATCCTATATCTGTTGTATTCAATTAGATCAACTGGACTTGAAGTTTAGTTCTTGAAGACGTTTCGCTAGTCATCTGACTGGCTTTCTCAATTCAGAATGACTTGTACAAGAATCTGTGGCAATTATGTACCCTGGAAAATCCCAATTAGCATATCACAGCCAGGTGTTAAGGGCGTGATTAGATAGTGGCTAAGAGGTGTTATAGGAACGCCCAGAGTAAGGTGTTAAAACAGCATTGTACATGGCAGACAGTTGGTGTCAAACCCCCCCACCTCTATTTAGGCTTCGTTTCTTTATTTTCACATAAATGGCCTCCTTAACACCTCTCTTGAACCAGTCACGTTCCTTTGCCAATATGTTAACATTAGAATCTTCAAAGGTATGTCCTTTATCCTTAAGATGCAGGTACACGGCTGAGTCCTGACCCGAGGAATTGTGGTCTTTCCCAAATGACCACAAGGCCGCTGAGAACATTTGGCGGGTTGAGCGCTCATTCGGGAAAGACGCTGCACACACTAATGATAAAGCCCGATACCATCAGCTTTATTGTTACGGATGTAGCTAGCTTCAGTCTAGTTTTTTCTAGACCACTGTTTCTTATCTTTCAGATTCACTTTGGTCTGGGGATGTGCCGCTGGATTGGAAAAAAGCCAATATAATACCAATATTCAAAAAAGGTAGTCGTTCACAGCCTGGTAACATTGACCCAAGTTTGCAATACCGCGGGCTTTCATTAATGTGCGTCCGTAGCCGGAAATGAATGGCCGCTATAGTATATTTACGGTGAACCTTCGTAAATCTACAACCGCTAATTCGTAGAATACTATGAGGTAGTAGAATACTATGAGGTAGTAAACTACCGCAATGGGGTTCTATTGCAGCCGTAAATCTATGATTATGGTCATAGATTTAAAGCCACTATCATACTAATTAATGTACGACCCCCGGACCTATCGTTAAAGGGGCAGTATCGCTTAAAAGCGATACCTCGCCTTTATAAATATGGCCCTATAGATTCTTCAGCCTAACATCAGTGGTAGGGAAGTTACTGGAAACTTTGTTACAGGATCATATCCTTCACTTTGTTTCCAGGACTGATCTTAGTAGTAGTAGTCAGCATGGATATATGAGAAATAGATTGTCAGACAAATTTACAAAATTTCTAAATGAGTAAGAATTTAGGGCCATATTTATAAAGCCGCGGTATCGTTTTTTAGCGATACCGCGACTTTAACGATCGGTATCTTAAATTTATGATCGTTAAACTGATCGTAAATTAATGAACGGTGTAACGATCGTAAATTTGCGATACCGATCCTAAATTTACAAAACCCAATAAAATACCATTGCGGTAGTTTACAACTGCACTGTATTCTATGATCGAACATTTATGACTGCGATCGTAAATTAACAAACCCGCGGTATCGCTAAAAAGTGATACCACCGCTTTATAAATATAGCCCTTAGATTCTGGCATAGCAGTGGATGTAGAATACTTTGGACATGGATAGAGAATTGGTTATTGGATCGCAAACAGGGTGGTGGTTAATGGAGCTACATCTATGTGGGCTAAAGTTCTAAGCGGAGTGCCTCAGGGTTCTGTACTGGGGCCGCTTCTGTTTAATCTGTTTATAAATGACTTAGAAGGGGGCATTGAGGGCATCTCTGTTTGCTGATGACACTAAACTATGCAGAGCTTTGGAAACTTCAAATGATGTGCAAGTGTTGCAAGCAGACCTAGATAGATTATCAAAATGGGCAAAAGAATGGCAGATTCAGTGTTAATGCATTTCAGGTGATGCATTTGGGGTGCCACCTACACCATTAATAACGCTGTTAAGTGAATCTCTAATGGAAAAAGATTTGGGAGTTCTGGTAAATAACAGAATTAGCTATAGCAAACAGTGGCAGGCAGCAATGGCTAGAGCTAGCAAGATATTGGGCCCTATTTGTAAATGCATGGTATTGAAAAAATTTTTTATTTATCATTATCGATTAATGTATGGCCGCGGTTGTACATTTACGCTGAATGTTCGTTAATTAATGAACATTCGGCTGTAGAATACCATGTGGTAGTAAACAACCGCAATGGTATTTCATGGGGATTGTAAATCAACAATCGCAATTGTTTACGATCATTATCTGTCATTTATGCTAAAACGATTGGAAATTAACGATTGGAAATTAACGATTGGTTTAACGATCGTTAAGCCAATCGTTATAGGCGCAGTATTGCTAAAAATCAATACCACGCCTTTACAAATATGGCCCATTGTCATATATAAAGAGGGGAATAGATTCAAGAGAGAAAGATATTGTTCTCCCTCTTTACAAGGCACTGGTAAGGCCTCATTTGGAATATGCGGTGCAGTTTTGGAATCCCATATACAAAAGGGACATCTTGGAAATTGAGGCAGTTCAGAGAAGGGCAACTAAATTAATAAGGGGAATGGAGGGGCCTTAATATGCAGGCAGATTAGACAAGTTAGGGCTGTTTACATTGGAGAAGCGATGTTTGCATGGGGATATGATAATCTTGGGGATGGGGATATGATAATCTTATACAAATATATTAATGGGCCATGCAATGAACTCTCTGGTGCATTGTTCACTAATAGGTCATATCAGAGGACTCGTGCACATTCTTTAAAGTATAACTATAGTGTGTATAAAGTTTACAAACTACTTGGGACAGGGATATAGGACGGGTAATTCCTACCTCCTAATATTGTTTCTGTGAGGATCACCAGCTTAAAGAAAACTGATTCTGCCAGTCTTCCTCATGGAAAGTTTTCTTAACAGTGAGAATGGTGAAACTGTCTTCCAGCAGATGTGGTAATGGCAAGTTCATTGAATAGCTTTAACAGTGGGCTAGATAAGTGCTAGGAGTGGATAGTGATCTTGTCTGTTTATGTGTCCTCTGTCTTTCCTCTATTGCTGGCCAGCGAACCTCTTTTTCTATTTACTGTTTTTCCTACAGACAAGGTGACTAGACTTTCCTACCCCTATGATATGGTTGAATAAAACAAGTAGCCATAGAGCATTAAGAATACCTGTCTGCTGTTATGCTGTGTAAAGTAACAGGGTGCAATCTGATTGCATAGTCTGAGTTTAATTGGTTATTTGTAAAACCTGCAGCAGGTGTGTTTAAGATGTTTTATTACTTTATACCATATTCTGTTGTAACAGTCTTGAGTGATCTTACAAACATTGTACAATCACTTTTATACATGTGATGTACAGAAATGTTTATTTATAGATAAGAACTATCTGTATGTTGTTATTTATGTAATGTGTCTTTAAAAGCTAAGGATGCTGGGAAATCCACCTCAGCTGTAAAAGTTAGTGCAATTGATTATTCAGAGAGACTCCTGAAGTCAGAGCGATCAGTCTGACTGCAGTTTGAACAAACCCTGTTGTGTTTGGGAGTTTACACACTGTCCATAGTGTGAATTGCTGTTTCTTTTCTTATATTTTGCTTTTCCTATTAAACTGAACTTGCACCAAACGCCAACGACTGAGTGAAAGACATTGTTTTATTTTTGATGCAAAACCCACATCCTAGCAGTAAGTTTCTAAAATTAAAACATATTGAGAATTACTGGTATTAACCCTTTCACTGCCACAGATCGTATATTCACAATCTGTGCAGTGAATACTCAAACTGCCACAGATCGTGAATATATGATCTGTGGCTGTCCCTTTAAAAACAAAATTTGAGCCGCGCTAGGGGCAATCGGGGGGCAGCATTCAACTGCCCCCCCTAGCCTGCTTGATCCCCCCTCGGTTTCGTCCAAATCCAAGGGGGGGATCGGGAGATATCAGTACCTTTAGCTGCATCAGCCAGTCCCACGAGGAGGAGGTGAGGAGGAGATCTTCAAAGCGGAAAGGGAGACCCGGTGCCGTCACGGAGCTTCCTCCTTCACCGGGGTCTTCCCATATAGAGGTACAATGCTCCTGGTGGTCTAGTGGAGGTACTGCACTGTGATCTCATTCAGATCACACTGCAGTACCTGGTATAGTAAAAGCGGTGATGCTGACAGCTTTACTATACTTTTTGTGAATGGACTTAGAAAAAAAATGGGGACAGAGATCAAAATTTGGTGATCCCTTCTGATCACCAAATTATTGATCTTTGCCAATGAATCCGATCGGATTTCGAATTGGAAAATGGGCATTTATGCCCGTATTCCAAGTTCGTTATCATTCCCTAAGATGATTTGATGATCATCTTTGGGAATGATCCCCAAAAAAAGGGAAAATGCACACAAAAAAATCTTAAAGTGATACACACACCTTTTTTTTTTTTTTACCCTAAAACTATTAAATTAGCAAAAAACTTTGTCTTCTCCAAGCTTCCCAATGTCCCCGGTGATATCGGTAAAGTAAACGCGGATCATTATTTGTTCGATTTCAAGGGAAACTAAGCCTATTTTAATAGGAAATTTTGCAGAGGTACCAAAAAAAGACCGGATTGTATTTTTAGGATCAGTAAAGTGTGCAAAAACTTGTGTGACTCTCCGTACTAACCGTTTTTCACTAAAATACCACTAATAGGGGAAGTGGGGATAGGTGTGGGTGGTGGGTTGTGGCTTTTTTTTATTTTTTCTTGTAATTGCAATTGCGCATGGATCCCATTTGAGCTAGTTGGTGGCCTCGTCTCTGTTTGCACCCACCCATATGGCATACTGTTTGATTCAGGACATGTGGGAGATTGCCATTTAGTGGGTTTTTTTACTTGCCAAGTGGGTTTAGGTAGGATTTCAACCATTGAGTCCTCTTATTTTATTTTTTCACAAAATCTCCTAAAAGCACGGAGTTCTATGAATAGCAGCGTCTGGAATTCTTCATGTGTATACAAAAGCATGACACCGTTACGTAGCTGAAGGTGTGTAGCTTCCAAAAATATATATTTTGTGGGGGGTATTTCCAAGTTGATTAGGCTGCTCAAATTACAGAACACTTTGATTTTTTTCTTGTAATTGGACTTGTGCATGTGTCCCATTTGAGCTAGTTGATGGCCACGTCTCTGTGTGCACCCACACATATGGCATACCGTTTGATGCAGGATATGTGGGAGATTGACATTTAGTGGGGTTTTTTGCTTGTCAAAAGGGTTTAGGTAGGATTTCAACCCTTCAATCATCTTATTTTATTTTTCACAAAACCTCCTAAAAACACGGAGTTCTTTGGATCACTGGTTCTGGAATTCTTCATGTATGTATGAAAGC
Organism: Hymenochirus boettgeri; assembly: GCA_019447015.1. Lineage (NCBI taxonomy): Eukaryota > Metazoa > Chordata > Amphibia > Anura > Pipidae > Hymenochirus > Hymenochirus boettgeri. Next base: position 146,394,768 of record CM033472.1, read on the forward strand.
ATGGCATTGTAACGTAGCTGAAGGTGTGTAGATTCCAAAAATATATATTTTGTGGGGGGAATTTCCATGTTTCGGGACTGTTTCCTTAGAAAAACTGTAGGATGTTCAAATTACATAGCACTTTGATTTTTTCTTGTAATTGCATTTGTGCATGCGTCCCATTTGAGCTAGTTGGTGGCCATGTCACTGTGTGCATCCACGCATATGGCATAACGTTTGATTCAGAACATGTGGGAGATTGATATTTAGAGGGGGGTTTTATTTGTGGGGGGCATTTCCAAGTTTTGGGGCTGTTTAAAATTACAGAGCACTTTGATTTTTTTCTTGTAATTACACTTGTGCATGCGTCCGATGTGGGAGAGTGATATTTAGTGGGTTTTTTTGCTTGTCAAGTGGGTTTAGGTAGGATTTCAACCCTTGAATCATATTACTTTATTTTTCACAAAACCTCCTAAAAACACGGAGTTCTTTGGATTACTGGGTCTGGAATTCTTCATGTATGTATGAACACATGGCACCGTAACGTAGCTGAAGGTGTAGATTCCAAAAATATATAGTTTGTGGGGGGAATTTCCATGTTTCGGGACTGTTTCCTTAGAAAAAGGGTAGGCTGTTCAAATTACAGAGCACTTTGATTTTTTCTTGTAATTGCATTTGTGCATGCGTCCCATTTGAGCAAGTTGCTGGCCACGTCTCTGTGTGCATCCACACATAGGGCATACCGTTTGATTCAGAATATGTGGGAGATTGATATTTAGTTGGGGGTTTTATTTGTGGGGGGCATTTCCAAGTTTTGGGGCTGTTTGAAATTACAGAGCACTTCGATTTTTTTCTTGTAATTACACTTGTGCATGCTTCTCATTTGAGCTAGTTGGTGGCCACGTCCCTGTGTGCATCCACGCATATGGCATACCGTTTGATTCAGGGCATTTGGAAGATTGATAATTGACAAGTTTTTTTTACATGACATGAAAATTTGCCATGATTTTTAACTTTGAATTGTATTTTTATAAATTGTTCCTGAAAATTTGGTAAAAAAGCGAAATTTTACATAAAACTGCGCCTCCACACCATTGGTGGTATGCATAAAGGAATCACACCATTGTGTAGCTGAAGGTGTGTAGATTCCAAGAATATATACTTTTGGGGGGTATTTCTAATATAGAGGGGTGTTTAGTCTGACAAATCAGAAAAGTTGCTGTAATTGGGCCATTGTTCATTGGCTCACTTTGTGGCTAGTTGATTCCACGTTTGCATGTGTAACCATACATAGGGCATATCGTTTGATTCATGACATTTAGAATATTGATATTTGGTAACTTTTTTTTACATTACTTGGGATTTTGGCATGATTTCTACCTTTGAGAGAATTTTTTCTACCTTTTTTTCAATTTTTTTAGAAAATCTGCTAAAACTGTGAACTTCTACGAAGAACTGCGCCCACACCATTGATGGTACGAATGAACATGTTTTGTGGGGAAAAATTGCAGACTGTTCAAATTAAGATTTGGCTGAATATTTTTGCTGTTTCTGAGCCATTGTGCATTGTTTCACTTCGTGGGTTTTGGCTTCCACGTCCGTGTTTGTAACCACACATATGGCATACCGTTTGATTGAGGACATTTGGGAGATTGATATTTAGTAACTTTTTTTTTACATTCCATCAGGTTTTGGCATGATTTCTACCTCTTGAAGTTGTTTTTTGTTCATTTTTTCAGACAAATGCGAACTTCTACGAAGAACTGCGCCCACACCATTGATGGTATGAATGAACAAACTACAGTGTTACATAGCTGAAGGTGTGTAAATTTCAGGAATATGTAGTTTGTGGGGGTTATTTCTAAGTTACAGGGGTGTTTTGTGGAAAAAACTGCAGAACAAATTCGGAGTTGGCTAAATATTTTCGCTGTTTCTGAGCCATCGTGCATTGCCTCACTTTGTGGCTTCTCGATTCCACGTCCGCGTGTGTAACCACACATATGGCATACCGTTTGATTCAGGACATTTGGGAGATTGATATTTGATAACTTTTTTTTACATTCCATTGGGTTTTGGCATGATTTCTACCTTTTTGAATGTTGTTTGATGTTCATTTTTTTGGAAAAACTGGTAAAAGTGCAAACTTCTACGAAGAACTGCGCCCACACCATTGATGGTATGAATGAACGAACTACAGCGTTACATAGCTGAAGGTGTGTAGATTTCAGGAATATATAGTTTGTGGGGGGGTGTTTTGTGGAAAAACTGCAGACTGTTCAAATACAAAACTGGCTAATTTTTTTTTGCTGCTACTGACATTTGGCACTGGTCACGCTCTGGGTTAGTTGGTAGCCATGTCTCTGGGTACACCCATGAATGTGGCATACCGTTTTATTCGGGAGGGGTTAGGCTTTCATTTTTGAGATGCGTTTGAACTTTCCTCCACAGTTTTTAGCTGAAATTCGCATTGGAGTTTGTCTCTGAGGAAAAAAAGGAAAATGTGAAAAAAAACCTTACATTTGGACGAAGAGCTGCGTCCGGGTATCTGCATTTCGAAACTAACCTCACTCATAAAATCTTGTGGGTGTGTAGTTTCTAAAAATATCTCACTTGTGGGGATATTTTAGTTAATTTGGTAGATATTCTATGTTAACTGTCAGTAGTGGTTATACATTTTAATTTGGTGTAATATTCTTGAAGGTGCAGTTTTAGTTTGGGGGGGGTCTCCTGTACAGGAAAAGTCAGGTACCTACATATATCTGGTATCGTTGTACTCGGGAGTATCAGAGCTTTTAGAAACAGTGAGATTTTTGTGCGTAACCTTAAGATAACTATAAGTAAAAATGGGAAAAATCCATGAAAATTTGCAAATTTTTTATTTTTTTTTTACATATTTTACCCATAATTCCAGTAAAATTTCCAGAAAAGTTACAAAATTCTGTTACCATGTTAAAGTACACTTGTGCTGAAAAAAACAATGTATAATATTCCTGATTTACTGCAAGGTTTTCTACTGTAAAATTAGTCTAAAGCAATTAAGGGCAAAATCCTGAAAATTCTTCTGGCAGTTAACGCAAAAAAATTTGAAATTCTTCTTGCAGTGAAAGGGTTAATACATATACTGTTGATCTGGTTGATCCAGGGAAACTTTCTGATTGACGTTTGGAGTCAGGATGGAATTTCCCCCTTTTTTTAGCTGTTTTTTTTTGCCTTACTCTGGATCAAATGTTAGGTAGGGGTAAAAAGGTTGGACTTAATGGACGTATGTTTATTCAACCTCAATTACTATGCTACTATGTATGTACCTGTCCGGGCTTTCTGAATTTCTGGGCCAGTCCACCAGCACCCATTGTCTAAAACAGGTCAGGGGACAGTCCTGGATTGATTTTTCTTAGTTTGGCAGGTGCCATATACCAGTGGTGTAATAGTTCAAAGTTCTTTTCCAGAGTTTTTTTTTCCTTACAGATTTCTTCATCTGTTTTAAACATTGAAATCACCTGCTTTGATAAGTTTGCCCAAATCTAGGGTCAAAATTATTGACCCCAGAGCAACCAGGAACTGGTTAGTCGATGAAGTGGGGGCATACATTGAGTAACTCATACTGACCCAAGCAAGACCCATAAGGCTTAAAGGGCAAGTCCAGCCCCAAAATGAAAACTTACATATCACCCCCCAAAACGGTAATAGCTTGAAATCTGAAATATAGAAGTCTAACCTGAAATCCTGCACAATGTCCTGTTTCCCCTGTTTCTGTTTCCTGGTTCTTCCAGTTAGCAACTGTCAGTTATGGATTTGACAGTTGACATCACAGTCAATGACTGAATGTTAATTCCGTCTGCCTCTTCTGAGCATGCCCAGGCTCAGTACAGGTTTCTAAATTGCTCAGTTTTCATGAGGCCTCCAGAAGCATAGCAGGCATACAGTAATGAATTCATAGGACAAACTATGATATATCAACATATTTTAAAGAGGTCTTTCTAAAAGATATTCTTATGAGGGTGGAGTTGTGTCCCATGGGACCCTTTCCCAATATTCCTCTATGAAGTCCAACCTGACACTTCATGGCTAATGTCTATGGAATAGTAGTGTGTGGTGAACTTTCTGCTGAACAATTTGGGCTCCTTAGATTTAAACACAATTTTTTTACACTCCAGAATCTGAACTTATACCCTCTAAAAACACCAATAAACTGTAACATATCAATACAGTAAATGGCATTAAATTAAATGTTACCACTTGAAGAACTGGATGAAATAACTGTGTATGTTCAGTGACTGGCCACACCCCTGATCCCAGTCACATGCACCCTTTCCTATTCTGTCCTGTAAAAGGATTGCCTAGAGGCTACTAGTGAGTGTGACCAACTGTACCACCTATAAAAAGTTCCTGCAGTATCTTAAGACTGATCATATGTAAAGAACATAATGGTCAGTGACCGCACTGTGTGATACTGGAACACTGGGAAATAAGACACAAACCTCATATTAGAAAGTTACATTTCTCAACAACCATATTAAAATGAGAGGTGAGACTCCGATTACTGTTTTTATATCAAGGAGACCTGCCTTCTAATTCAATGTTATTCTAAGGCTTTAGCTGTCCTTTAAGGATGAGCATTTCCTGTCGGAATACGATATCTTAATTTTCCTTTTCGTGGTAGTTAAGGGCAAATTGTCGTTTAGCTGGATTATTTATTCCCTAAGTACTATGAGCGAGTATGTGCAAATTTGGTAGTGACTTAGAAGGCATGTTATATGTAAGGATGGTATCCTCAGCATCAAGTGAATCTGGGCTGACCGCTCACAAACAACGGAATTTAGACCAGCCAACTAAGAAGGTCCGGCCGGGGTAAGGGACACATTTCAAGAAAAGAAGATGTTGTATACAAGTATACAGTGGAAAACACAATGGTGAAAAGAGGTACACTAATATTTTTGCTGAAAACCACACAACATTTTGGGGAGACCATGCCCCCTTTCTCAGGTGAAACCAAAACAACAAAGGTGCAAACAACATATTTGGTCCTTCTGATCACTGCTGCTCCCCAAATGTCTAAAAGACAACCTATACAATGGTTGGCCTGGCCTAGGGAAATACAATGTTATTAGACACCACAAAACTGTGCAAAGGTACTGGTAAAACTTTTGAGAGGTGAGAAAGTCCCTATAAAGGAATGTGCAGGGGGAGAACCACAAGTTTTAAAAATTTCTGAACTACGTTTAAAAACACTACCATATACCTAAAAAAATCAATTTACACATGAAGGTCGTCTTCCTGTTTTTCAGTGTTTTCTGTTGCTGCTGACAGTAGCCCCCCTTTTAAGTGTTTAGCTAACCAGAAGGATTAATCAGCTACAGAGGAGCTTGAGGGAAAAAAGAGAGATGCTGAAGATGCAATCACATATATTCTAAAGCTAGGTACTGACACAAAGATGCACCCCTGATGCACACTAAAGGGTCTATTCGGCCTTCAATTAATTTGTATGGTCATTCGATCAGACATTATTGTTGATCCGCTCAAGGGTGCTTCTAGAATTTTTGGCACCTTCCGGCAGTGCTCTTCAGAGATGGGTGTGGCTTGTGGAGGTGGATATAGAGTAGCCTAGGACCCACCCTTGGCATGCCCACACAGCCTACAGTGACCAACAGCCCACTGTCAAAAGGGGTTGTCAAGACTTTTGGCAGCCCAGGTTAGGAAAGGGAGGAAGGGCAGAGGAGGACAGAGAAAGGATTTGGTTGCCAGACCAGGAAAGGATTTCTCACTGTATGACTGGGGTTTTCTCCCTTGCAGTTGGGACAATCCTGTTTAAATTGTGCTGACAACTCAAATACCTTGTTCAGAGCCTGTCTACAGCATCCCCAGAGCTCCCACAGGCCCCCTAGAGCCACAAAAGCCTCCATAGCAGTCCATAATCCCATAGCATCACTACAGAGCTCCCAGATCACAAAATTTGCCTCCATATCCCAGAAACCCCGAATCACAGCCTAAATTGTTCCCTCACATTAACATGACATCAACAGTCATCACTCTGCCTGTCAATCTCCTTGCACAGCATGAGACTGCTCCTCTTCTTTAATATTCAGCAGCCTGATTAAATTCTAGGCAGGTGAAAGTAAGCAATGTGTGGTTGTTACCATGCAGGAGCAATGTAAGAAGGGGAAGAGTTTAAACTGTTTAAAACTTTGTTCCAAATGGTAAATGTGGAGAAACCAAGTACAGGCACAGGCTAAGCTGTTTATGTAAACAAATGCATGCTTACACACAACATGTTTCGAGCGACAAGCGCCCTTTATCAAGTGGGCATGTCGTGTGTGTAGCATGCATTTGTTTAAATAAACACTATTGTATTCACAGCTTAGCCTGTGTCTGGATCAACTGGTAAGTAGGGTTTAAAAAAAAAAAAAAAGAGGGTAAATAGGTTGGACTTGATGTCTTTATTCAACCTCAATTACTATGTTTCTCCACATCAACCATTTGGAACCTCTATATGAACCAGTATCTAGCCTCAAACATGTTACCGTTTAAAACTTTGTTGTGATACCAGGCCACCTCTTTAAAAAAATCTGCCAGGGTATTTCCATTTACATTAATTAACTAGGCAGGAATCGCAGTTTGTGTTTTTTTAATGAATTGTATTTTATTAATAAGGACATAAAATAATTAAATGACTGTGAAAACAGGTTTTATTTCCCCAAGCAAGGCTAGGGGCCCCAAAAGATCTTCACCAGCACACAAGCAGTGAAGTCCTTAGCACATGGATATCAAACTTGCAGCTCTCCAGTTGTTTAAAAACTAAAATATCCTGGGAGTTGTAGTTATCAAACAAATGGAGGTTCACAACTTTGTTATCCCCTGCCTTAGCACAGTAACAGATAACAAGCAAATTCCAACACTAGCGGCACAAAGAGGACAGAACTACCCAAATAGCTTACACTGCCGGTAGGTAACATTTACTTCTGCACTAAACTTCCGTACCAGCATGCTGTTTTCCCCTCCTTCAGACTAAAACAATGTGTTCACTGAGGACACCCACAGGTCAGATAGCACCTTAACATCAAATAAGGGAAAGCTGCTCTTTTCTTGAGAAAAATATGGGGGTGATGCAATATTCTATTCCCATGCAGCTTACCTGGCTGAGTTCCTATGATGCAAAAATCCCTGTGCGAGATTTAGTGCATCCCGGGATCTCGGACAGGTAACTGCGCTGGCTTATGCCACCTATTCAAAGGCATAAAGTTTCAGATATCGTAGGTTTTACACTGATGGGCATATAGTGCCCAATATTGCATTGCCCCAATATCTCTTACTGCAGCAGCCAGCCACCGCCTCTCTTCTTAATGGTAGGAGTGCTACCAAAAGGCTCACTCTGCCTCATGGTAGAGTTGGTCCTGAATCCACCCATACACAAATTGTTATCTTAAGTGGCCATTCATTGTGTAGTCGGGCATTGTGGTTAAATCTTTGTATCTGTACCTAACTTTAGGGAAAGCAGCTGCAAAAAATAGCACCACCCCTTCCTTGAGCTTACTGCCAACCACTGGTAATCTTTACTTTGCCACACCCTACTTGTTTCTAATGGGAAAATGTACCATTCAAAAAGTGCATCTTCAATTTGGCCATGTCTTGGACTGAAGGTGGGTACAAGAGCTGGACTGGTGATCGCAACTTAGGAGTAGGAATGCCAGAGGTTAGAGTGAAACCCATGGATGAGGACCATTTTTGGTTCTCACTCTGGGTACTCAGGGATGGGGTGGGTGGAAAAAGTTTATGACAGATTTGTTGTCCTTAAAATTTCATAACACATTGCTTCAGGCTCGAATTACAGTATGTGGGAAATCACCTGAACTTAAGTTATTAGGTATTTACTCTCTCCCTTTTTTTTAAGTTTAACAAAAATGTTTTTATTGCACCTTAGGTTCTCATTTAACAACCCATTATTAACATGTAAAAATCATACGTTCAAATATAATTTGTCATCAACGATTTAAAAACCATTTTCTTGATCAGAGGGTCTAAAGTTAAAAAGTTGTGTAAACAAAACTTAATAACTACTTAACCCCCCCCACACACACACACACATCTTAGATGTCAACCTTATCTATGTAACCTGGTGCAGGAGACACATATAGAGAAAGTGTCTGTTTATAAACTCTAGGACACACTACCTTAACCTCTACAAATGAAAGATACTTTACAATTACAGATGTTGCCCTCTAAAAGAAAACTGTGATCATAAAGCATTCTTATCACACGTGAAAATAAGATAGATATTATGCATGCATGGGCTTAAAAGATGTAAAGGGAGCACCTGAATTTCTTTCTAAACATACATTGCTGAATGCATCTCCTGAACCACAATACATCGATGTTAGAGTTGGTTCATTTTTATCAACGCCTCCTGCTCCCTTCAGAAAGCATTTTAGCAGTAAAATACTGCATATACCGGTGAAAATCACTTAAAAATTATAGATTTAGATCCTTTTTCTACATTTAAAGAAAAAGGGAGGTACATGGCTAGTAAAGGATTAACAAATATCATATTACCAACTAGCACTGACCAAGCAGAGGTTGTTTTATATTGCATTGTTTACTTATTGGCTCTAAAACTAATCATACATATGCTGAGTTTTGCTCGGGCGGAACTCCTGAGGGCAGACCACCAACCAAGTGTTCTAGCTGAGAATCACACATGTATGGGTGCTCGCTTGGTGGTAATTGGTTTGTTCTGCCTGTGCAAAATTCAGCTTGTGTACGGAAATTTATTCATGAATGATAATCCAACAGTCAGTCACCCAGAGGTGAACACGGGGAAGTATTAAATTGTAATGTATCAATTACATTTAGCTATTTATTGCTTGGAGCAAACACCTTCTATTTTCATTTTATTAAAAATATCTTTTGCACTTGATAGACAGATCGTGGAAGTCCAGAAAACATGTACAATATGTATAAAAGAGTGGCATTGGCACTTTAAGGAACAGGTATAATCTCTATTTTCTCTGAAGACAACAATGCAATCAATCGACCCATTTACAACTACCAGATGAAACAGCGATATACAAATCCATAGAGAAAGGACACAAATGATCACAAACCACAGGCAAATTTTCCCCATGTAGAGCCGGCTGTGCGTTTCAAGTATTGCTCATGTTAAGGGAACTCGGACAGCAGTCGTTCATTTGTTGATCCCATACACAGGCAATCCTTGGCTGGCGACTGGACCTTTGGCATTCTGTCCGAGGAAAATTTACCTTGTGAATGGGCCTTTACATTGGGTGTACACAGTACTAATAAAGGGCTGATCCCATCTGTATTTAAAAAAAATGGCCATTCCTGAGGCAGACGGACGATCGATATACAAGTAATTTATAAATGTCACTCTATTGGTCACGGTCAGCTCCCTGTACTGCAGTATAGGGAGTTGACAGTGATTGGCAAGTCTGTGGCAGCCCCAAATGACCATCTCTATACTCATTATAGGAAAATCAATCGGAACTGTGTGTAACCACATCTTTAGCAGCTAAAGATTGTGTACTGTGCGTACCCAAGCTGTAGTACTACTATTAAGTGGTACACTGAATAGTGGATTCATCTTTTCTACAAAGAGAGCACATTTCCCTTTAAATAAAGCTATAGAAAAAAACAGTACAGTTAATGGTATTGTGTTCTTTTCTTGTTCCTTGCGACACGCCTGCATACACAATAATATATATATATATATATATAAATATATATATAATATATATATATACTACCTCCAAAGAATAGAGCACTCGTGGGTCTTCACACATAAACTTTATTTGTACATCGACGCGTTTCAGCTGTCTTCAGAAGCCGTCCTCAGGAACATCCTGAGGACGGCTGCTTGAGACAGCTGAAACGCGTCGATGTACAAATAAAAGTTTAATGTGTGAAGACCCACGAGTGCTCTATTCTTGGAGGTAGTATATGTTGTTTATAGATGCACCGGGGCTAAAGAAAGTTTAAACGTGAGTGCGGGACCCAACGGCCACACAGACTATATATATATATATATATGCGGCTAAGTATCAAGCACTCCTGTACCTACGGGTTGAAATGCGTAGGCCTCAGACCTACTTTCTTTACAATATATTTGTGTGATTCACAAGCCCTTGGAGTGCTTGATATTTAGCCGCATATTGAATATTTTATCTATAGCACCCAGGCAGCTGATGTCCGGAACGGAGTGCATATATACTAACAATGATACACAAAAAGAAACACATAAAAACTAACAATACACCGATAATAAAGGTTTGTATTTCAGTGGCTTTTTATACAAAACCAGTGCATATGCCCTTAGTTTAAATATGTAGAAAAAACAGGGATTGTGTTGTGGTTCCATAAAATGGCAGGGGGAAACAGATTTAAAGATATCCACAAAAAAAAAAAAAAAATAATAATAATTTATACTAAGGAATGAAAATGTTTTTTTTTTTTGTGGTGTACACTCCCCTCTGTTCATGCTCTTCTTTCTTATAAAGACAGTGTGTGATGCTTCTATTTTTAATGTCCAACGGTTTTTGAATATTCAATAAATAGTAGAAAAATATTCCTTTAATTAAAAATTGAGATGCATTGTTAAGAAACTATTGACATTTCTACTCAAGATGAGTATAGTTCAGTTCCTGTATAAACATTTTGTTCATAAACAATATCTTCATTGGCTTTTTATATTTCCAGGTCAAGTGACAAAAAGTTCAGCACAGATTCCTCTTTGTTAAGAGTCTGAGGACTCTCTTTGCCATCCTTGATAATTTGCCTGGACATTTTCTTTTTCCACCCTCTTCATCCATTCATCAGAACAAAACATTTTACAGACTAGTTCATTTTTCGGTTTTTAATGTGAAAACTGCTCAACAATCATATAAAAAGATGCATCTGTTGACTGCGTCATGAAGTGGTCTCAATATGTTTCTAGGCCAACCTGTTGGCAAAGTTTCTAGTTCCATCAGCACTCGGCATCAACTGAATGTACTGTCACAGCTGCCTGTAAATGATGACTGTGATGTAAAGCTGGATGATGAAGTCTGTAATGATGATGGAATTTATGGCTCAAAAGTGCAGCAGTCTGAGGCGGTGTGTCAGGTTCTAGATCTTCATCATGGTTGCCCACATCTACTCCTGCTGACAAAGGGTCATTATTACACGGTGGGTTTTCACTGTCTTCTTGAGGACTCATAGTGCTGTAACCTATTAACAGAACAAAATGTAAATTAAACTGTTAAAATAAAATCAAGATAAAATACTTTCAAGAATTATTTTCCTTATCCATAAAAGATCAGTTTTCCAGATATGAACCACTATTTAACCACCAAGATTTCACCAATTCATTCAAAATAATAAATGTCTTCTCTTGAGATGTTTTTGCGGGGCAGAGTCTGGCCGTGAGAAAGAATGGACGTATGCTAGAGGAGCTCCACCGATAGCAGGTTTCTATCTGCCTGATCTAAGTCCCAAATACTTTTTCAAACTGGTCGTGAATCCACACTGGACAAAGACAGAGCACCATGCCCTAAAAAAGACCTGGACACACTATACTCAAGTCTAGAAAGAATGATACAAAAATCCAACGCAAAATTTAATTTCAGAAGTAAAATCAGAAATAGTGTCCCTGGGTGATAGTCGTGGCTATGGAGGAAGCACACAATCAAATCGCAACCTACATATAAGTGGACACAAACCTACAATCCATTCATAAACGGGTATAAAAATTGGAACAAAGCTACGATGACTTAGATGACGTCTACCGAACCAAGGAAGCCATAATGTCCAAAGTATGGACAATGAAACAAATCGAACATGAAGGACATCCCCTTACAATCTTCCAAGAACTGTCCCCTGTGACCCTGATGAAACTAAGAGACTGAAAACCCATAACAGAAATCCTAAATTGACATAAAGTACAAATGGGGCTTCCCTTTAAAATTGAAGGTGTTCCCGCAATGGAAGACCCATAACTCTGAACTACCTGGAAGAGGGGCCTGAATTCTTAAAATACATGGACCTAACTCCCTCTGAAGAAGATAATTCCCTAACAAACCAGACAGAATCTTACCACCACACCAAATATGGAAAACCATACCCACAAAACCCGGTCGTAAAAGCCAACAAACCAGTCTCCATACCAATAACGAAACATTTTTAATAAAAATATTACCCCAGAATAAAGAGAAAGAGATACATTAACAACATAACACCGGTTAAAAAATTCCCCAAATGGCCTCTAGGAAACTACCTCCCTCCACTGCCAAGCTAAAGATGGTAACGAAAAGAACAACCAGTTTGTGAGTATAATACTAACTTTAATTACACCAAAGTTCTTATTGATCATCATAAAATATTTTAACAGATAACTCACTTACACCTGCAGAAAGAAAGACAGAAAGAAAGAAAAAGGGAGGGAGGGGGAAGTAAAAGGGGTGAAAGGGAGATGACAGAAAAACTAAGGAACATTTTGAACGGGATCTTATCCTAACTTCTTCTACCAAGTTAAACCTCCTTCCTTATAATGCACAAAACCAGGCTTTTCGATGTCTGACTCTTATCGGAGCAGGGTTCATCCTTGTACATAGGAAAAAGACTACCCCACAAAGAATTTAAATTTGAAGCCACTATAAAAAAAATTAAAGGGTATGTCCACCCTTCTGAAATTTTTTTTACCAAACATTCCCCCTGTCCCCCCAGCCCCAACCGCTATGTTAGTAATATCAGAAAATGCCCAAAACTTTACTTACCTTCCCCCTCTCTTCCGCCGCGCTGCCAGCCCCTCTGCTTGCGAGAAAATGCAAGCAGAGGAGAGGGACCGGCAGTCGCGTCTGTGATTGGCTGAGCGGCAGCCAATCACGGACGCGGCTGCCGGGAGTTCAGTGCGGCGGAGGAAAGAGGGAAGGTAAGTAATGTTTTGGGCATTTTCTGATATTACTAATAGAGCGGTTGGGGCTGGGGGGACAGGGGGAATGTTTGGTAAAAAGGGTTTTTAATCCTAATCGGGAGGGAGGGGGGAGGGGGGAGAAGGGCTGCAATACGCATGCCAAACTTCTCCCGGAGGCCAGGTAGGAGGCAGAGTCCTATATGGACTCTGCTATCCTCCTGGTGGGCAGTTTTTGGGACTTTGGGGGGGGACTACAGGAGAACCATATGGAGCTGGGATGTGAGGTAAGGATTCAACTTTTAGTATAGTTTTGGGGGTAGACATGCCCTTTAAGGGTGATATGAAGTTAATACCTTTCTTTCCAAAGTACCCAAGAGCCACCCAACTACTTAATAACATGGTTTTATACATTTTTCTATCTATTATGTTATTAAAAAGAATGACTGAGATACCTAAGGTACCACTACACCTCTTACTTTCCCCCTTCCCTACATCCCCCCTTTTTGTAATTTTTTTTTTTTCCTACTCAACCCCTTATTTTCTACACCTACACAGCTTCCTGCTCTTTCCTACTCCAGATACTGGGAAAAAAACATGGTTTATGCCAATAAGTGTATCATACTGAACAACGCTAATTCTCTTCTATTTATCTTGCATATGAATTTTTAGTATTGCATGTTATGTTATGCACTATACTAACAAATTTACTAATATTTATCTTTCCTTTATCACACATATCTAAGGAACCTAACGCACTAGGCCCTCAATATTACCATATAATGATGAGCCAATGTTATCAGCTTCTAAATATTGCCAATATTACAATATAAACTACATCAACAAAAGGTACTTCTACTCAAATTATATATGTACATAAGTTCTTAGTGTTGCTATTTTCCACATCAGGTACAGGGAAAAACAAAATATACAATAAACTAATACTATATAATAGGCTACAACAACAAAGGACATTACACTTATATATCCCAAGGTGATGGGAAGGAATAGATTCATAAACACACACAGACTTCTATCATTGAAACGCCGGTCTACGGAGTGGACCAGACGAGGGAACCAAGACATTTCAGACCAACTAAAGCAATCTCTACTCCAAAACACCAAACAAATAACCCCATAAAATGAATATCCCACAATGTACACGGCCTCAATAGCACTACAATTTTATTTAAGACACAACACAGACATAATATTTTTCAAGAAACCCATTTAAAAAAAAAAAAAACACAAATCGACATATTGGGGCAAAAAATTGCCTAAACCTACTTCACATTAGCATCCCAAGGAAGAAAAAGAGGAGTCAACAGAAATAGAAGCATTCCACAAGGAACACTGCTACAGGGACAAACACAGAAGATACATATTTGTAACAGGCCACTTAGCGACAATGAAGGCGACATGTCACCATATATGCCCCCGACACAGATTTACGACAATTCCTGGCCTCCCTGACTAACAAACTCAGCAGATTTATAATAGCTGGGAATTTTAATGCTCACCAGCAGATTAATAATAGCTGGGAATTTTAATGCTCACTTGGACAACAACCTAGATATCTGCAAACAATCTCAATTTAATTTAAGAAAAAACCCTAACAAAGCTTTCAAGAAATACCAAAAATACCTCAATATTAAATTTATGGTGACAAACACCCCTACGATAGGGAATATACATTCCATTCCAACCCCCACAAACAATTCCCCAAGATTTGACTATTTTTTATAACACAATTCTTACTCACAAATGTAACACAGACAACCATTGAAGAAATACCATGGTCTGACTATGCCCCTATCACACTTGAATAAACCCTAATCTAAACCACAAACGTACCAATGGCGCCTTAATGAATCTTTACTTGCGGACCCAGCAAATATGGATGACATTCAAGAAATTACTTAAAAAAATTATGCGGTATGGGGATCAGTCGGCCTTTCGGCTATACACCGCGCAATCGAATCGGCTCACTCTACTTACAGTAAAGGAAGCAGATACCGACAGATGGAAATTCCCGACCCTTTGGAGTGGCGACTACGGTTGTTCACCGGCACTCCGATCGGTCAAGAACATCCCCTACACACGAACGATAATAGGCAAATCCTGTCATTTCCCGACGGGATTTACCCATTATCATTCATATGTATGGCCACCTTAACTAATGTAAAAATACAAAATTGTAATTAATAGAACATATGTTTGAAGAACAAATGTTATCAAAGAAACTTATGTTATCAAAATGTTATTACAATAAAAATGATTGAACAAAAAATTGTTTTTATTTTTGCAAGCTTTGTATTTGTGTAAACAATGCATGGTACACACATATATATTAGGGTCAACCTTTTTTTTTTTTAAATTAAAAAAAATTTGATCAGACATGAAATTATAAAATTATAACAAAGGATGAAAAAAAAAAGCCTTGTTGTAAAAGATAGAGTAAAGAAATAAAACTAGCATTACAGCTGGTTCACTAAATGTGCAAATGACCAAGATATGCCTTTTTTCAATTTCAAAACTAAAACTGCGAGCCTGCAAAAAGCACTTCTCGCCCCATAATATACCATATATGGTTTGTGAGAACCTTTTGGTATATTACCATAAGGTTGATGATGGCAAAAATAATATTATTATATTAAAGGGACACTATACTGAAAAAATGACTTTGCCTCATCTTAATCTATAATTGAATACATGTAAGTAGCACTTACTCTGATTTGCGTGTGTTGCTGCATGCCTTCAATCCAGCACACATTTTGTTTAGGAGCAGTATCCCCCCTCCCTTTTTTAAACACTCCCACTTCCATCAGACCAGACTTTTTCCCACAAACCAACTGTCAAGCCTGCACACATCATTTCAACTGTCAAAACTTTGTCACCATTCCAGCTACAGTAAAACTTCTCACAGAAAAAAAGTTTTTGAGAGCAAGGAACTTGATTGACAGTTGAAATAAGTTTTAGATTGGATATCTAAAGAAATAGTGGGCAGATGAACAAAAAAATTATACAGTAGTGGTTGGGAAGAATTATAGTTTGGAGTTATGGTCAATTTAAAATAACCTACCGTATATACTCGAGTATAAGTCGAGGTTTTCAGGCTGTGAAAACAGCCTAAAAATTGAGCCTCGACTTGTACTCGGGTCAGTCACTTACTGATGGAGGAATCCGGCTGCCGCGTCCACTAATGGTCGCATCCACTGACGTCACTACTCGGCGCCGGGAAATGAGACCGGCGCCGAGTAGTGACATCAGTGGATGCGACCATCAGTGGATGCGGCAGCGGATTCCTCCATCAAGTGAATGATGTCGGGGCCCGGACTCTCCTGCAACTATGGAAAAGGTAAGGCTGCAGTTTTACTTGTAGTGAGAGAAGATGGGTGCAGGAAAATAGGGTTTTATTTCTGGGGCTGGGGGGAGAGTAAGGAGTCAGGGACAGGGTAACATAGTAATTAAGGTTGAATAAAGACATACGTCCATCAAGTCCAACCTATCCACCCTCTTTTTTTTTTTTATTATTAACCCTTCCTGACAGTTGATCAAGAGGAAGGCAAAAAACCCCAGCTAAAAAGGGGGAAAAAATTCCTTCCTGACTCCAAACGGCAATCGGAAAATATCCCTGGATCAACCAGATCTATATTCATTACTACCAGTAATTCTCAATATTATTTAGTTTTAGTAACTTATCCAGGCCTTTTTTAAAGCTATTCAATGTTCAGGTTTCTGGATTATGTCTAAAAAGAATATTATTATTATTATTGTGGTGAAATCTCAGTGTTCTACTGAACCTGAAGAACCCATCATTCCTATTGGTGGCACTATTATCACATAGCACTGGGTATTACATGGTAAGGAAACACAGCAATTACAGAGGCGAGGGTCTTCCTAATGGAACAAGTGTTACATTTCTTTGTTACAGGCCCTTTAAAACAAAGAAAGTGAAATGGCCCCTTGTACAATAAGACCAGTAACATGACATGGGAACTGCCATCGCTTCCTTACCGGTCACCACTATTACTCTCTTCTGCTTCTCCATTTGTTCCGTAAATCCTCGGACCCTTTAAAGGTGCGGTCCGACTAGCCACCTGCTTTTGCCAATGTCTGCCCTACAGCCCGGCTTCAGCTGTTACGCCTAATCCAGTTGAGCCGCCGTACTTCTTTTCAGTCATGTGACAACTCGGAATCCACTATTGCGGTCCAGGCCTCTGTTTCGTACTTCCTGACTTCTATCAATCCGTTAAAAGCTTTTGTGTATTGGGTGGAGCTGTGATTAATACTGTCAATGTTATTCAGTAACTAGGGCGAGGTTTTCGCTGATAGAGAATTCGCACAATAGTGGGTACAAAGGTTAATTTGCAGTCTGGTTGGGTTAACGATTTTGTGTAGGTTGTGACTAGTTTGAACTGGGCTAAAGGAGTTGTAATTCCTGTGATCCAATCCCCATAGCCTTTACTCCCCCCTCCTTCCCCTGTTGTGTCCCGGAAGTAAATGCAAGTGTGTTTTGGGGTTAGTGTGTGCAGTTCCACTCATGATGTTTGTAAACTAGTACTCCCTTCTACTACTCTACCCTTGACTTATACTCGAGTCAATTGGTTTTTACTAATTTTTGAGGTAAAAATGGGTACCTCGACTTATACTCGGGTCGACTTATATTCGAGTATATACAGTATTTTTCAATATAGATGCCCTTTAAGAAAAAGCTCAACTAGACTCTGTTGTATTCAATTAGATCAACTGGATTTGAAGTTTAGTTCTTGAAGACGTTTCGCTAGTCATCCGACTGGCTTTCTCAATTCAAAATGACAAGAATCTGTGGCAATTATGTACCGTGGAAAATCCCAATTAGCATATCACAGCCAGGTGTTAAGGGCGTGATTGGATAGTGGCTAAGAGGTGTCAAAACAGCATTGTACATGGCAGACAGTTGGTGTTGAACCCCCCCACCTCTATTTAGTCTTGGTTTCTTTATTTTCACATAAATGGCCTCCTTAACTCCTCTCTTAAACCAGTCACGTTCCTTTTCCAATATGTTAACATTACAATCTTCAAAGGTATGTCCTTTATCCTTAAGATGCAGGTACACGGCTGAGTCCTGATCCGAGGAATTGGCACTTCTGTGCTGGGCCATACATTGATGCAGTTGCTGTTTGGTCTTCCCCACATACAAATCAGAGCATTCTTCACTGCACTGCACTCCGTATATGATGTCGCTTTTCTTGTGTTTTGGTATTGGGTCTTTCGGATGTACCAATTGCTGCCTCAGTGTGTTGTTCGGTTTAAAGCAGACAGGGATACTGTGTTTTTTAAATATTCTTCTTAATTTCTCGGAGACCCCTGCTACATATGGCATGACCATGTTCTTTCTCCTGTCTTGCTTTTCCCCTTCACTGTTGGTATTCTTGTTCTTTTCTTTCCTTCTACTTCTTTTGACAAAGGCCCAGTCTGGATATCCACAAGTTTTAAGGGCTCCTCTGAGATGTTTCAGAGACTTTAGCCTTCGTCTCTGTGCTAGTGGGGATGTTCTCAGCTCCGTGTTGCAGGGTTCTGATGACACCCACCCAACTGTCTGCCATGTACAATGCTGTTTTGACATCTTACTCTGGGTGTTCCTATAACACCTCTTAGCCACTATGCAATCACACCCTTAACACATGGCTGTGATATGCTAATTTGGATTTTCCAGGGTACATAATTGCCACAGATTCTTATAAAAGTCATTCTGAATTGAGAAAGCCAGTCGGATGACTAGCGAAACGTCTTCAAGAACTAAACTTCAAGTCCAGTTGATCTAATTGAATACAACAGATATACCATGACCTGGATGAATGAGAACCTTCACAAGCAACTAGACTCTATGTATGAGACAAATCCTTAGGATATTTCCCCAGCACCTTTACTTATATTTACTCCACATTTCACTGTTTAAAGTAGGTTATCAAACTATGACTAATGATGTGCAGACATTGAATCACATCAATGATAAACTACTAAGTTTTTTTTAGTGCAAAGGATCCAGTAACTTTATGTTGTCATTGCAGATCTCTCCAGTGTACATACACATCTGTACATTGTTTGATGGCAGAATTGCTCCAAACCTGTTCTTACCATGATCACTTTCTGTACCAGATCTTCCCCAGTAACGTCGTCTTCGCTCTGGACTATGTGCATGTCTTTCAATAACTGCAGCTATGAACCTTGTGTTACTAACTGTTAAAAGAACATAAGGTTAACATGGCATTATGATCCAGCTTAAAGGAATAGTTTACTTGAAAAGTGAACCATTCCTTTAATGTATTGGTTGAAGACCGGGAGGTTAAGGAGCTACGTCTTATCTCCCGTTCTTCAATCAATACCTCAGAGCCAGGGAAGAAGATTGCAGAAACTCACCATTCACCACAGAAGAACTGACAGGTCCCGACCACTTCCTGATTCTAATCAACTACAGCGCGCTATAATTGATTAGAACAAGGAAGTGGTTGGAAATTTTCAATTCTGCTGAGGTGGATCGCACGAAAGGTAAGTTTCTTCAATCTTCATCCCTGGCTCCTGAGATATTGATTAAAGACCAGGAGGTAAGGCATAGCTCCTTAACCCCCCAGTCTTCAATCAAGACATAAAAGGAAATGTTCACTTTTCAAGCAAACTATTCCTTTAATTAACTTATTTTACGTGTCACAAAAAGGTACTCACTAATTCCCCGATCTTCATGGCTGTCATCATCACGTTCATCTCTATCATTTTCTAGATTAGACATTCGCACAGACATCTCTACATAAAACAAAAATTGCAAACATTAGGTGATTTGCACAATCACCTGAAGAAGAGTCGATGCAACACCCCAAAATGTGTTTTTTGATGTGAACACTGGGAAGCAGATACAAATAACACAACATGCTGCCTGTGCAAATGTAGCCTTGCCATTTTCCATGGTGGTATATGAATGTTCCAGTAGGTGTCTCAGTATTGAAAGATAGTATATATATATATAAAATATACTGTAAGGGTATGTGATAAAAATACAAAAGCAAGCAATAAATACATAATTAAGTTTCATACACCCTATTTTTCACTCTCTACTAACTTCAAGTTTTAATTTCCCGGTCATTTGTGAATAGTACATTTTATTACTTTTTTCATTCTTGCTTCCTAATATAGTGAGGAGTCTCACCACACTAGATTTCCTTAAGATCTCAGTCTAGTTTTCTTTTTAGAAAATGAAAACGTAAGCTTCATTTTGGCTTTGGGATATTAACAAAAACGAGAAGCCAGATTTATTTGCTCTGAAAGTTTAATTCCCCTTCAGATAGCGAAGGTTTCATTTACTTTTAGATAGGTACACAATTGAGAAATACATTGCACAGAGCTGTGCTTAGATCAGGTTCACTTCATTATCCTCCACTTACAGCTCTATACTGCATCTTTCCTTTAAGTTTAACTATTAAAGAAACAATATTAAAGGGTATGCAGGTGGATTGCAATCTGTGACGGTGGAAGATTTAAAGGTCATGTCCACCCCCCCCAACTAACATTTAAAGGGGAACCGTGGTCCAAAAATGAGGTAAATTGATAGGAATTGCCCCCCTGAGAATTTTTGTAATTTATTTCCAATGTTTATTTTGCTGTTTTGAAGATATTTACATTTTTGTGTGTGATATGGCAGCAGCATCACCAGGTCCCCTGCATTTCCTGCTTCCTGCTCTGAAACAGTCAGTAAATCTGTCCTGTTTCTCCTCCTCCCCTTTGCAGCCCCCCTGGTCCCTCCCACACATGGACCCAACGGTCTTTCCAGTTGCAGGCCCCCCCATGGCCCATAATCTTACAGACCCATGTTGCTCTGCCCTCTCATGGGTGTCAAGGCCCGCCCACTCATGGGTGCAGTGGCCCTGCCCACAGAAAACTCTGCGTAATTGGCCTTTTCAAGCAGAGTGAGTACTCTGCCTGAAAAGGCTGTTTTCACACAGTGAAAGAGAAAGGCTGTAGATTCCTTCTCTGTCAGGACTTCACACAGCAGAGAGGAGGAGGGACTTCCTGTCTTCCTCACACACTGAGGGAGTCTGAGGCTGCGCTCGCAGGTGGCACTGTGCAGGAGAAGCCTTAGGAATGTCACATGTCAGCCTCCCACCCATTAACTTTCTGGTCAGTCATTTCTGTATATCTTAAGCTGTGGAGCATGTAGAGAGGTGGTTGATGGCTCGTTTTAAAGGTAGGAAACTGGCCTTTCATTTAAACTTAACTTGTTTGGAGACCACAGTCCCACTACTGGCCCCACTGTGAAGTTTTCTGTTCTCTGAGTTGTTTCTTGAATACACAGGGGAGCCCTTTCCCCCCTCTCTCCCCCCCTCCGGATCCATCCTCGCCCGCCTGATATTCTATGTAATCCTTTTAACTTAAGGTAGCTCCCCCCTGCCCAAACACTGCATTACTTATTTAAAAAAGAATCTGAATCATACTTATAGCCCTTCTCTCCAGTGGCATCTCCATTGCTGGCAGCCTCATCTGTGATTGCAAACAGGGAGCTGTCAGGAATGTGCCACGGGAGTGAAGGGCTGTAAAAATGATTTGGATTTGTTTTTAAAAACACAGTTTTTGGGTCTGGGCAGGAGGGTGGACATGCCATTTAAACATTTTTTTAGGAGATATGGACAGATTGAATGCAATATCTAGGAGACTGGCAGAGTATATGTTATCTTGTGGAGCTTGTAAAAATTTAGTCTAAAATGTATGAAATAAACATATTACAAGGCTATGTAGCAGTTCATTATGATGTGATGTATGGCTACAGAGAAATCAATGCAGTCGGTATCATGCTTCTAATGTAAATACCGACCAGCCTTTCTTCATGTAGATTTTATTTGAGTCTTAAAGGGAAAGGTGACAACTGGGTTGCCAGATTATTCCTTCTATTATACATTTTTAATGTTATTACTAGAGCACTACAACTGCACTGGTTGCAATTAAAAATTGCTTTAACTGTGCCTAAAGCTGGGTACACACAGTACTGATAAAGCCCCAATACCGTTGGATCCTTTATCGGTATTGTGTGTACCATACTTTTCCGACTATAGGGGAGTCGGCCGTGGCCGAGGGAACACAGAGTCCCAAACGAGCGTACACACAAAACGTGTGTACGCAAACGAGCGTACACACATAACGATAAAGCCCCGATACTGATGGATCTGACGGTATCGGGGCTTTATCGTTACTGTGTGTACCCAGCTTAAGTCTTTTACAGACTGCATTCGATTTGCATATCCTTTGGTGTAGATAAAAAGCACCAATTCTTTTAGCACACTGTAGCAAACCTCTGACAGGATTATCCAAAGGCCTGGTACAAAGCTAAAATCTGTTTTTAGACTGGAAAAAATGGGGGGTTGGGGGGGGATGCTAATCAATACGGTCAGTTGTGATAGTGATACTAACTGGTTTTGAAATTGCAAATCATGTACACAGTTTTAACAAGAGTTTAGAATATGCATCATTTTTTTTTTATTTCCAATGTAATCAAACATTACCTTGAGCTGCAAGTGGAGACATATGCTGATGGCTTCTTCTATGGATCTGGTGACGATAAGCATACACAGCCAAGACAAGTACCATTATACATCCCATAATTCCTCCAGCTACAGGCCCCACAGGAGCACTTTTAATCATATTCAGAGTGATTACTTCATCTCCTATTTCAAAGTGAAACAGTTTATATTGATACATCTGCAAGTAGATTGGATTTAACAATACTGATATCAGGTAATCATATTTTACTGCAACATTTGATCTTCCAGTATTTTAAAGAACTACAGTCTTGTAACCCCAACTCCAGTTGTCTTTAAATTGCTCTTTTTAAAATGCTTAAAATGAGAGGTGGGCTTAAAGGAGCAGGAAGACCTCCACAGAGCATGAAATGAAATAGAGCCATGCCAAGTTTCTCCTGTTTTTTCTCAATGACACACAGACATTACTTTCTGTGTTGCATACAGTAGTTTAGACATTAAAGATTCCTAAGTTTTATTTTGTCCAAACAGATGCCTTAGTAGTGACAGAGGTGTGGCAAAACCTCCTATTTTCCAGTATTCCATTTAATATAGGGGTACCAGCTCTGTAAGTCACTTTATATATTTTGTCTTGGACCAAATATAAGTCAGTACTTTACTTTATATATTTTTATTTTTGGTAATTTAGATGGATGATAACAGTGAGAAATTACACACATATACACCTTTCCTATATGTAAAATATACCCCCACCTCATTGGTATCTCCGAAAAACTCAACGCAATCTGCTGTGAAGTTATAAATAATTTTGTACTATAGGAAGGATATATGTCAGGCACTGCTTCCTTGATTTAACCTCAAATTAACAAAAGACCAATCATTACCAGTAAAATGCATATTATTACCTATTGAACTCATATCATCTGCATATGGACTTTTAGCTCCAACAATACCCCCAAAGCATTCCTTTTGGGGTGCACAATATGGTTTGTCCAGATGACTTTTTCCATCACTATCCACCATGCACCATTCACAGTCTAGAACTCCAAAGCAATAGCTAAAGAAAAATTACAGACAAAACAAAAGTTAATAATAAAAAAATCAGCAATCTGCGTATTCAAGGGAGGGGTTGAAGCCATTATTTTTCGTCTTCATGGCAGAATAAGTGCATGATTGATTGTGCTTGGCTTCACTAGGCCAGTGATGCAGTAGAAGGGGGGAGTTCTTAGTGCCTGCCTACTCATGTCAGAGACCATCTTAGGGCACCTACCAACATGAATACACCAGTATTTAAGCTGGAACAAAAAAAAGGTGTCTTAATCTAAATTTTACACTTTCATTCATTGGATGTAATCATGAATCTGCTTACTCTTTTTAATTTATCATAAATTCATATTGTTTGTCTCATAAGAAAAAAAGGAATGGCACCTGCTCTCCATCCTTTGAGTGCATCCAGTGTTTACACATTGAAAAAGTGTATCCTGCAGGCTGGGATCAAGCATAGTGAATGTCATAGGTTCCTGGTGAACTTCACAACTGGGGTTCCTGTAAGGTGAAAGAAGGTTAGGGAGATACATTGCAAAGTGCATGGGGACAAAAACATTTATAAAGCAAGGTCTCATGGCTAAAAATGGTTGTACTAATCATCAAAGCAATCTAGAAAACTGGCCATTCTCCCCGATTAGCATTTTTTGGGCAAATATTTTTATGGTTCTTAAAAGGTATTCTTAGCGACAACCACTATTATAAGAAAATGGCATAAAGAGAAAGTGGCATGTAAAAAGGAATTTAAGCTGCCTAAGATTCAACTACTAATCTCTAGGTTAAATGACAGTAAGGAAATTATTAGGAAATGAAGAGAGTTTATAAAGGGAATGTAAAATGATTGGAATTTTGGGTATTCGTTATATGAATGTGCTTCCTATTAATAATAATAGTAACAATAATTATTATTTTTGTTTTTATTGTTACCTCCTGGCATTTTACTGGCATGTAATACAGAAATAACTTTATATAATGCAGATTATGGACCTTAACTAAAAATTCTATTTTTACCTGCTTTCTGCATTTGTGAGATTCCCAGTGCATTCGTTCACCTCTAGAGGGCACTCACAAGGACATTCACATTCATTTTGTTCCATCCTAAATGTCATAAATCAAGTTATATTAGAAACTATGCAGCAAATAGCAAACGGCAGAAAAGAAAAAATGCAAAATGTATGTATATTGCATTTAATGATACTCTTGTATTGTATAGAGTGTTTGTGCACACTAAAAACAACAAGAAACAAAACAAGCAAAATAAACACTAGTTGCTTTCCACCAGCATAGCAAAGAAGCACTGATAGAAGCTTCACAAAGTCAATTGGTTATGATCAGTGATTAGCTATGTCATCTGCACCACGTGATTCTCTAAAATGTTTGTATTTTCGGACATAAAATGCCCCCTATTAATATTAAAAGTTACCTGCACGACTGGTATGAAACCAATATGTATGCAGCCTTATGCTTATATATGGACATTAAACTCCCTGGTATCTCATAATATCCCTGTATTCTACAATAGGGGTACATTATTTCCTATATACATATAAAAAACACTTAACTAAATACACAAAATATTACCAAGATTTTCTAGATCCAGCAATGCCATGTATTCTGAAAATAGGTAAACCAATTTGTTTACCAAATGTTTCTGAACCAAAAAAAAAAAATGCCCATGTCTACACTGTGCATTTACTAGATTTGCAACAAGATATTGGCTTTGGGTCTTTTGAATTGTGCAAACAAGCAGCTAATGATTATGCATTATCTATTTTCATGCAAACTTCTTCAAGAAAGATAAAAGAAACATGTTTGGTCTCAAAATATAACCCCTTCCAATGCTAATAATTTGGAAAGGAAAACCTTGTATGTGTGTCCCCTAAAGCACAACTCGTTTTTTCACATTCCTTTTCTTTCCCCCAAAGCCATCCTAATAATTAAATACCTGTGACAGTTGAGACACAGCCGATCTACCATACTGCAGGCACAGAAGGCAAGAGAATCACATGTCTCATTTACTAATCCCACAAAAGCATTAGTCCCTGGTATTCTTGTCAAACGATATTTGGAGCAGTGGCTTCCATGAACAAGGTTTGTGAGATCCCCCTAGTGGATAAACATAATGCAACACATTTACAGAAAACTTAATGGAAACATTGCCTAAGTCATTCTTAAAAAATAATGTGGATATTGTTCTCTCTGCATGTACACATTACACATTGCCTGTCTTTATGTGTGTTTTATGTTTATTTGTGTTTATGCACAATTGTAATATGGTTAAGGCCAGGTACATACAGGACAACACCTTCGTGCCTTGCATTTAAGTCAGATGTGTCAGCCATAGCTAGTCTCTTTCCTTCCTTAATTGCATTTGGACATTGTGACCCATCCTAGAGACAGTCAAATGTATTTGTTCACAGTTTTGTTTTGTTTTTTGCATGCAATTATGACTCTCTCTATAGCAGTTAAGGGAAAACGAATCCAACATTTTCCTACTCCAGAATCTAAAAACATCACCCCCCCCAAATAAATAAACTGTAAAATAACATCCCAGTAAAAGGAAGTAAAGTAAATGTAATGCCATGAAAAACTGGATGAAAGAACTGTGTGTCACACGCTTTATTGCCTAATCTGTCCTGTAAAAAGATTGGCAAGATACTAGTGGGCTTGATAATCTGTAACAAGTTTTTGCAGTAGCTTAGGGCTGAGCATGTGTAGAACATAATGACAAAGATATACCTATATAGAATCTATACACATTTTACTACAAAATACCCTGTAGTTACTGCTCCTTCTGTAAGCTCAGACAAGCTCACCCAAGAGAGTGCGTTATTCTCCTGTCAACTTATTTACATCCCCTATATTAGGGGGAGAGGGTGCTTACCGGTAAATTAAAGTAAAATAACTGCAGGTCATGCTGTAGTAAACAAAGCTTTTTCCTTATATCTTACATAATATGATCCTTATATTTTATGATATCTTTCTTAAGAAAATACTTGTGATACATGCTGATAACATGCATAAGAGTTCTAGAACATGTTTGGAAACTCCCAAACTTAAACACTTTTTAACCATGCCTATTGTTAACACTGGAGACTGGTAATTTATTGACTTGAAAAAAAAATTCACTAAACTCTAGCCTGACATTATAAGCAGATTTACATTGTTAGAAAAGCTTACCACAAGACTGGTGTTGAATTTATAAAATCTCTGTACAGTCCTGTCACTGAAACTGTTGCACAAATTCTTCTTAACAAAGTTAGGATGGTTTAAGATGTCATTTGCAACTAAAGGTTCCTATAAAAAAATTTACAGATATGTTAATCTACTCTGCAGAATATATGACAAAGGGCTATATGCAATAAACCAGTACCTTATGTGTAATGTGCTGCTGCTCCACAGGAGCATGGCCTTTTGGATCAATGAGAGTTGGATGTGCAACAAGATAGCCCCTGTCCTCCATGATGAAGCATCTGACAAAAAATTAGGAAGGATAGTTACAGTAGTGTATTGCCACTCAGGAAATCTGCTGCCTATTTTTTTAGGTTGTTGCTTAAAGAATTAGAAACATTGTCCTTATCTCTAAAAGCCTGTACACACATGCAATGTTCATGCATGACAGACAAACTGCTGGGAAAGATTCAAAATGATGCTTGACCCAGCAACCCCACACATGATTTCCAGCTGGAGCAGCCATTTGTCACATATCTTACATATATTCTTAGCTTAAAGTCAAATTAAATATTAAAAGTAGTAGTAGTATACTGTAGTAGTATACTGTAGTATAAAATATAGTACAAGCAATAAGATTAAGGGTAGAAATTCTGTACCATGGGGATATTTTATATATTAGCATAAATCCAATTTCAAGGCCTCTCAAAGTTGGCCTGTAAGTTCATCTTGTCTATTATATGTAAACAACCATTTTCCGAGACTAGAGGCCTTTGGAACATAGAGTATGGGGCTACATTTTAGACTGAGCAGGAAACTAAAGGTGGCCATACATCAGTGCGATATTACTTACCCGACGGAGCGCTCACGTGACGTTCCTTTTTCGCAAAACGAATGGGATTTTTCGATCGCATGTCAGTCGGATATAAGATCGGGAGAGACGGTTCCGGCAGGATTGATGAAGCGCTCGATGAGCGCTCGGTTGGGTAAGTAATATCGCACTGATGTATGGCCACCTTAAGATTTATTATATAAAGCCTTTAATACTAATCCAATGCAAGGTCAGGGAGACAATCTTCCCACAAAAATGCAACCAAGCAGGGAGTGTCAGCCCAGAAAAAATGACCCAAGGTTATTTGTTAGGACCTTCCATACTGGGGTTACCTTGACGTGGTTGGAAGGCTTTTCACTTTTATGCATAAAATTGTAACTAAAACCCCCATGTCTTTACTGTTTGCACTAGCACAGATATTATGATAGTATATGGGGCCCATGAATGTGCATTGATCATCTCTTTTCTTGTTGGCACCCAGATCCAGCAATAAGCAGGGATCAAATAAAAAAAAATCTGCAAAGCAAACATAAAATTTTATCTTGTTATATCCTAATGTTTCTTTACTCCCTGTATGGTAAACAAAAAGTGTAGCTGTAGAACCACAATTTCAAAGCACCATTAATTAAGTTTTTTTTACCCTTTCCATAAATGGCAGCCTTCTGAAAAAATGTACAAGATGTGTGAAATTATTTTACCTGCCAAATTGCTAAAAAGCAAACCTACATCTTTGTAGTATACCGGTAGTTAATACCTTATTTTGTTGCCTCCATCCTGCTTGCAAACTGGCAGTAACTCCATGAGCACTTTGTAGAAGTATCTCAGAGTGAAATCAATTCCCATCACAGCAACTGTGTGGCCAGGTGAGATCTGAGAGCTAGCCCAAAGAGAAAAATAATATGTGTTTAAAGGAAAAAAAATACAACTACACTTTTATAGTTCTAAAGATGCACAATGAGAAGCTCAGATGGTTTAAATGTGCAGCCCTAGACATTGCAAGTTTTGCTTTTAGGAGTTATTTACTGGTCAAATCTTCAGTGCAAAATATTTGACAATTCTTACCTTGAAGAATGTATAGTATGGCTTATGGTGACAACATAACCAGCTCCTCCAACATCCAAATAAGGGCCAGTAAAAGTAATCAACCCTGGGTTTGCCAAAGCATGCAAATACCTAGCATAGAAGAAATGTAATAGAAAGATAAAGTTTTTATTTCATGTACTTATAAAACACTGTTTAAATAGGCACACTTATGTCATTAAAGTTGTAGAAACCAATTCAAATCACTTAGACCAAGTATCCTAGTTTTAATATTTAATATAAATATTAAAAAATAAATAAATATTAAAAAATTTATTATTAGAATCCTACCATTGCCTCCTAGTGGGATCAAATGCTTTGTCCATAAGAGAACCAGGGTAAATTCTAAGCACCCCATTGGGCGTTGCTATGTAACGACGGACAATATAGCTGTTCAAGCTGCTCATTTCCATTTGGGTCATCCATTCATCTGTGACGTGACTGGTAGCCATGACTTCATTTCTGACAGAGAACTAAAAGACAAAGGCACAGGCAGGGGTTCCTCTAAGATTCACATGAAAGCACACATGAATAATCTGCTCATGGGGTTTCCTTAAAACTCACACAGACCTGAGCTTGGTATGTGTGAGACACTTAATGTGCATGTTCTCTAAAGAACAATGTTTGGTGCACACTACATACAAATATAAATTTATTTATATACACACACCATATAAACAAACGAAAATGCACACCGTATTTTAATACATATATCTTAAATTCTGTATTTATTTTAAGTTCTTACGAGGGATCGCCTGGAGTGATTGATTTGCAATAATATTCTGGTTCTTTTATTATGGCGGTTAATGATACAGTGCCTGCATGAGAGTTCTGTGTAAGCTCTCAGCAAAGTTTTCAATAC
Organism: Hymenochirus boettgeri; assembly: GCA_019447015.1. Taxonomy (NCBI): domain Eukaryota; kingdom Metazoa; phylum Chordata; class Amphibia; order Anura; family Pipidae; genus Hymenochirus; species Hymenochirus boettgeri. The sequence goes on from CM033472.1 coordinate 146,424,131, forward strand.
CTTCCTTGCTAGCTTAAAGGAAATGTCCAGCCTAAAAATAACTTGCCTTTAAAATATTTATTACCCCCCCAAACCTCACTTTCGCAAGGTTTATATATGATATATTTCAAATATATTTATCCCCCAGAACTTACTTGCCTGACCTGGTTCCTCGCCGCTTCTACTCCACTTTCTGGTTGTGGCTGTCAGCGTCTTGAGAGCCACGACCAGGAAGTGAAGCCGCTGTCAGCACAGAAGTTCCCTGCTCCTGTTTTTACTCGTAACGAACAGGAGCAGGGGGTGGCACCTAGAGGGCAGGGGACCAGGTTGGGTAAGTAAGTACTGGGGGATCTTTGGAATATATCAACCTTGCAAAAAGTGAGGTGGGGGGGGGAGGGGAATAAACATTTTAAAGGCAAGTTATTTTTAGGCAGGACTTGCCCTTCAAAAGTTTTTTCAATATGTACTTTCACTCTCTTGGCACTGTACATATGGTGTGTGATCACTGCAGATCTTAAAGGTCATGTCCACCCCCAAAACTATAATTTAACCCACTAATAAATAAACCCTATCTTACATCTCTGCTCCTTATGGTTCTCCAGCTATGCCTTTTCAAAGTCCAGGAAACTGAAGACTCCAAGCTGTCGGTGAGCCATCTGGTCTTTGCCGATTCCTAATCGTCATCAAGGTTTGAGGCAGGCGCAGCCCCCCCCTACACACCCCCACCACCATCCTCAACCATTGTTGCACCTAGCGTGAAATCCTCATGATGTAAGGTAGGTAACCCCTGCCTGGCCCCGACCGCCGCAATATTTCTCTCCTGCGGCATTTCCAGTGACATCAGCCGCATCTGTGATTGGTTGCCTCTCAGCCAATCACAGACAGGGCTGAGGTCCGGCACCCGCGGGAGAGAGGCCATGTAAGTAGAAATATGTGGATTTTTTAAAAGAAATATTGCAGTGGTTGGGGGTGAGAAGGGGTTACCTACCTTACCCCCAAAGTTCGTTTTCGGGGTGGACATGCCCTTTAATATTTATGGTTGTGCGATACCACCTTTCTATTACATCTAACAAGCTGATAGCAATAATACAAATAATTTCTGCTTTAGAATTTTATTATTTATTGTATCAAAAAGAAAATATTCAAACATCAGTCATCACAGATAACCAGTAATACGTTCCACATCATCCTATAGAAAGCTTGTGAAATTGAGGGTTTTTGTATACTTTAATTATTTGGGGTTTTCCTGAGAATGAGTAGTTTTCTGTAATAGAAATAAATCTACAAAGGATTGTGAATATGAGAATTTAAAAAAAACATTTATGTGAGGAAGCTTGATCTAATCTATTATTCAATCCCTTATTGGTCTTATTAATTATAAGTTATGTAGCTTGGGCCACACAAAGAAGCCTCATCTGATGTTGCTTTCTACAATGAGTTGAAAGGCATTGTATATAGAACCATAGAATATGGTATGCAGAGGTTGTTCATTCGACTGTTCCTCATGTTGATTTCAACATCATATATCACAAATATACATTATACTATTTCTTCAAAGACACAATATAGGAGTTAATGCAGTAAGAGGTGCAAAAGTTCTCATGATATTCATCTGCAGCAGCCAATCAATCATATGTTTGCTTTTAACTCGATTATTGCAGTTAGATCAGCACAGGCAAACTTACTCTTACTGCATCAGCCCATATATGTTCCTTAGAGGAAATTATAACATCTTGCATAGAAATAATAACACTTACCTTGAGACCAGGATTTGCAATTAACCTTGTGTTATCACTCAGATATGCTGTATAGTGCTCAACCATCCTTTTAGTCTCAGGCTGGCTCAGGTGCTCATAAGGAGAAGAAAAGCTTCCAGCAGCTAACATCACAGTTGGACTTTCTGAAAGAAAGAAGGTGGTATATGTTAAGTAAAACGTATGGAGCAAGGTGCTGTTGATGGACTAATAATGACAAATTTAAGAATTACCGAGTGTGGCAAGCTGCTTGAAATGGAGACAGGCAGTGGGCTGGCCTAAAAGATCAAGACGATGATATAGTAGTTTGCTACTGGGTACAGTGTTCAGGTTTTTCAGTTGTTTCACTGGTATCTCAGGTTGAATTACTACAATACACAGAATAAAGGATGTGTCCTGAACCTAGAGATAGGATTTGAATGGAAACATACAAAAACTTTAGCATATTGAAAGATGTACTTAAATGAAAAAACCCTGCATACAATTAACATAAGAACTTAAGAGGCAAAATTTAAATATGTAACAGAAGCTGGTCAAAATACTGTGATTAAAGATTGCATGATCAATGCACACCCCAGAGCACTGTTAAGTAAAAAAAATACAATGTGAGTTTTAGTTAAGTGAAAGACTTAAAGGTCATGTCCACCCTTCACAATCACTCAATTATCTGCCTTCAATCCAACTACTTCAATCCAACTACTTTTACCAGTTTCTTACATGTATTTGTAACCAGATATTTAAAGAAAAGTAATATTCCTTTCCGGCCTATCTGGCTCCTTCCTCTGCTCAATGGGCTTTTTATAAGCTTAAGCATATGCAGTAAAGGCAGCAGGGAAAACAGCAGTCAATCATTGGTTGCGATGTCAGTGATCATAGCCTTGGTTGACTGCATGGAGGGAGGGGGGCCTTGATTGACAAGGGATCCGGAGGGTGGGAGGCAGGGCTCCCCTGCGCATGCCAGAGTCCTCTAGGAGAACAGGGAAGGGGCAGAAACCTTTTTACACACAGGAAGGCTCCTACTTTTCTGTTTCCTGGAATTTGAATAGGAAGTACAGTACAACCATAAGGAGCAGAGGATAAAGGAAATTATTTTTTTCACACTACACAGTGGGGCCAACAGTAGGTTAAATTTTAGTTTTGGGGGTGGACATGCCCTTTAACTCAGTTTAATTGAAGAACGGGAGGTAAAGTAGCTATGTCCTGCCTCCCTTTCTTCAATTAAACGATTAGGAGACAGTGCATGCACATACATTGCAAAGGCACATCGGGATCTGGCAGAGGAAGCGGAGAAGGAGCATGATCGTAGGTAGGTATTCTGGTTATTCTCCTGATCATTTGCATAAAGAACTGGAGGTAAGACATAGCTACTTTACCTCCCCGTTTACAATTAAACAGAATTAAAGGGGAATTGTGGTCTCCAAGTTGAGTTTAAATGAAAGGCCAGTTTCCTACCTTTAAAACGAGCCATCAACCTCTCTACGTGCTCCACAGCCCAAGATATAAATAAATTACTGACAGAAAGTTAATGGGTGGGAGGCTGACATGTGACATTCCTAAGGCTTCTCCTGCGCAGTGCCGCCAGCGAGCACAGCCTCAGACTCCCTCTGTGTGAGGGAGACAGGAAGTCCCTCCCCCTCCCTGCTGTGTGAAGGAGGACCTGCAGCGGCAGAGACGGTAAGGGAATCTACAGCCTCTCTCTCTCACTATGTGAAACAGCCGGAAAAGGCTGCTGGCCAGTTTTTGGGACTTTGGGGGGGAACTACAGGAGAACCATATAGAGCTGGGATGGGAGGTAAGGATTTTTGCACACTACATAGTGGGGCCAGTGGTGGGTTCAATTATAGTTTGGGGGGGGGGGGGTGGACATGCCCTTTAATGAATTCAAGATTAAAATAGCATAAAATCATACCATTTTCCAAGCATAGCTGACATTATATGCTTCTTTTCCAGGGTCTCGCAGTTTGTTGATGTGCCAAGACAGTGATGAGTTTACTGGTACTGTAATAATCTGGCTTCCCAGAGGGAGGCTATATAGAAACAGACACTGTAAGCTCCATGAAAGGAAATCAGGCTGACAGAAAAACGGAGTACACTCCTAGCACAAAATATGATTATAATGTACAAGATCAGCCCCAAATCATCACACATAATCACCTGCTGTTTGGAATTAAGAAACAAAACAAATCAATAAATGTCTGTGTTTTGCATAATAAATCCCTTATATTATATAAATAAATTTATAAATTCATGGGGAATACATTGGGTTTTTCGGATATAATATACATAGGGACAGTGTTTATGTGTTGTTTAAGCACTAAATAAATAGTTATATCAATATTAACAAATATGTAGTAATTACATTAGTATATAGAAATGTAAGTAAGGCAAAATATATAAATAAATAAAAGTACTTGCATAGTCCCCACTCCTGTTTTGTAATGGTATCTTCAAAATGGAGTGTTAAGCCACACCCCAGGATGTTTTACAGGGAGGCAATGGAAGCTTACAAAGGAACATATTTATCACTTCCTTTTTAGTGTTGTATCCAATGGTGTGCTTAATATTAGATTGACAGCAGTGTTAGCGAATCAAAACATTTTCTGAGTGTTAGTAGGGAAGAAGGAAGTGTTAATAGGAAGTTGCGAGACTTATATGTCACTTCCTTTGTAAAACATGCAACAGTCTTAGTAAAAACATTCTTCTCACTCTCACCTAACTCCACCCCTCCCCTCTTAATAGACTAAAAGGAGAGCTGCTGTTTGCTGGGCAGGAAGGGATATCTATAGATCAGGGATAGGAAACAAGTAGATCTCCAGATGTTTTGGAAACTACAACTCCCAGAATTCGCTAACTAGAGTGCTTTTAGAGGAATGCTGGGAGTTGTAGTTTGAATTCCCTAACTACAGAGTGCTTTTACAGGAATGCTGGGAGTTGTAGTTTTTAAACATCTGGAGATCTACCGGTTGTTTATCCCTGCTATTTATGATAGGGGGACTGAAAGGAAAACATCTCCGTGCCCATTTCTCTGAGACAATGAAGTGAGTTTGTTAATCGTTAATTACATGGATGTATGTACGTTTTTCCCCAGACCATTTTCCAGGTCCACAAGCGGAAAGGATTTTAGCAGTTTCGCCCATTTCTCAAAACCCTGGATTTAAATATCTTCCTGTATAGATTTATCAAAACAAATCAATAAACAAACAGAAAAATGTGATTAAGTGTTATACAACAAATATAAGATAAAATCTGTCTTATCTAGATGTTAGGCTGCACTTTATGTATATTTAACATGTATTTCTAAAGCACTAACACTTCCAGTACAATCCAAAAGGTGTGTATATATGTCCTCTCTAATACCCATTGGGTTACACCCAATAGGTTCCCTTCTGCCTCTGTATATTGTGTAAAATATTCATTTAGGGGATGTGACACTAATAGAACCAAGATTTCATAGGATTTCTTTTATTTTTAACATCTTGCCTTTATTTTTTTGTACAAATCCCTAAATTTTATAGTAGTGTATTTAAAGATTTATATCATCTGTATCCACATATAGCTAAACATACACCCACATATTTCCCACTGTGCACCAACGGGCACACTTTTGCTAGTATTTATATATTTATATTTGTCAATTTAATCATAACTGTTGAGTAAAACCCATGGGTGTACTTGCTAGAATAATGGGAATATACAGAGACTCACAAACTCCAAAAATAATTATCCTCATAGAACTGTATGTCAGGTTTTTTAACTGACAAGACTTCAATCTCTCCCACTCGACAGGCCAAGGTAATCGCCGCCAGGAATTTTACTTTGAGTGTCATTAGCGACATCGATACCTTCTCTATTGGTTCAAACGGGGCAATTGTTAACACCTGGAACAACAACGGCAAGCTCCAAGGAGGTTTTGGAAAAGTTTTTGGTTTGATTCTAATCGTGGCCTCAAAGAATCTCTGTATCAATGGGTCAGCCGTCCAGTTAGTTCCTATGAAGTCTGTAAGAGCCGATACTTGGCCTCTTAGAGGGCTAAAGCGGAGATCTTTTTGGAAGCCTGAAAACAGAATTTTCACAATGCTATTTAGCGAGGACTGTAACTGTAAGAAACCCTCTGTGGCAAACTTTATAATAGATTTGCCATACTTTATAATACTTTTTTGAAGTTAAAGATTTTCTTGACTTTAACAAAAAATCAATCATCTCCTCTTGGAAACCTAGATCTTTTAGTCTTTCCTTCTAAATCTCCAAGCCGCCAATACCAGGTTGTTGTAATCCTGATATTGTATTGGCCCTTGAGTCAAGAGCTGAGACAGAAACACCAGCTCCATCGATGGTTCGGTTGCTAGTAGTAGGGGAGACCAGGGTCTTCTTGGCCAGTTTGGTATTACCGCTATAACAGCTGCCTTTTGGATTTGAATCTTCTGCAGCACCCTCCATATCAGAGGTATTGGGGGGAAACACATATAGCAGACCTGAGCTCCAATCCTGTTATAGAGCATCTACCGCAAGAGTTCCGGGATAGAAGTAGTGACTGTAAAAATTCAGACATTTCTTTTTCTTGTGTGTCGCCATAAGGTCTGTAATCAGTAATCCTCATCTGCTTGCTAGACTCTCAAATATCTGTATATGCAAGCTCCACTCCCCAATTTGAATTTCTTGGCGGCTCAAATAATCTGCCTGAAGATTCTCTTTGCCCTCTACATGAAGGGCTATTCCCATTCGAAAATTTTCTCTTTGTAAAAGAGACATGTTTTTTGTTCCACCCTGTTTTTGAATGTATGTTACGGTGGTGATATTGTCGCTTTTTATGAGAACATGTTTGCTTTGGAGCACTTCTTGAAACTCCACAGGTCCATCTTTACTGCTCTTAGCTCCAGAAGATTTGAGAATTCTCTCCTCCTGTGCCACTGGTCTTGAGAAAAACGATTGTGTAAGAGAGCCCCCAACCAGTTGCAGAAGCGTCCATTGTTATGGACAGGAAGTTTGGCTGATCTAATGGGAACCCCTCTGTTTAAATTTTCCAGGCTGCACCACCATTTGAGATCTCGTATTATTGCTGTCGGTATTGCCAGAACTCTGTTCATGTCTTGATGAGGCATTCTTACTTTGGATAAGAGAAAGTGTTGAAGTAACCTCATGTGTCACCTTGACCACTTTGTTAGAAAGACTGTCACTGCCATAAGTCCCAGTACCTTCATGATGGAGCGTACAGACACTTAAACATTCTGCATGAGATGTTGAACAGCCTGCTTTATCTTTTGTTGCCTTACCAGTGGCAACTTTACTTTGTTTAGATTGGTTCGAAAAAAGCTCCCAGATAGACTAATCCCCGGCTTAATCTGAGGATGATCAAAATGGGGTCTTCTACCACTTTTGACTCTGATTCTGCCACAATCAAGATTTCGTCGACATAGTGGTAAATTGCTACCCCCTTTTTCCTGATATCCTCCACCAGAGATATTAGGATTTTTGTAAAGATTCTCAGCAGAACGGCAGACTTGCAAACTACAAAAAACTTTCTGGAGACAGAGTGGATCGGCTCATGTAGATATGCATCCCTTAGGTCGATGCTGACTAACTATGAGTCTCTGTACATTGCCTGAATTCTTGACGACAGTGACCCATTTTGAATTTGAAAATATGAAATGCATAAATAAATATACTACTCTTTTTTTAAATTTTTTTAAGCCTTACCTTAGGATGTTCTGTCGGACCAAAGAAAACTTAGGGATATTTTCATAGTGTATAATATCAGTGTGTAGTGGTGGTTCTACAAGTAAGTAAGGTCTAGTAACTGAAGGATGCATCAGGGTGTAGCCTTTGGAGAGGAAAATGTTGCAATTAACAGTCACATAAAACTATAGTAACCATATGGAGAATAAACAAGTTCTACATTACTATGATGGATACAGTCCTGAAAAAGCAGTAAGCATAGGTTATTTCAAGCTAAAGTAACTATTGTACTGATGAAAAAAAAAACAAAAAAACAAACTGTGGATTTTTATAATTTGACCTAAAGTTTCTAAACTTCTTTTAAATATTAAAAAACCAAAAAAAAAAAAAACAAACTAATTTGCTTTATCAACGCCATCAGACCCATTTGCCTATGCATTATTGTCAGTGGGGAGGGTGTGTATACTTTATTAGCATGCATGCACCACCCTCACACCCAAGCATACAAAGTCAAAATTGTATATATCAGTATATCATATCAATATTGTACAGTGTCACATGCTATAAATCCATGCACCAAAAAACAGTGCACACGTATAACATAGCTCAATAATAATACCAACACCTAAGAATACAAATCACTAAGGTAGGATCAGCTAACCAATCAAATAGAAGCCACACCAGTGACTTAACTATCAGTAATTTACTTGTCACTGCTTTGCTTTGGGCAAAAGCAGGTTTAAAATCAACTCCGATAGCACCTGCAACTCCACCGTAGGGGGAGGTTAATTGCACGTGTACCAGTTCCCTATTGTCGAACAACTAAAGTGCAGAACTTCTGATGAATTTGCATAACCTCAGTTCCCCAGCTCCATATGAAACATAACTTAAAAAAATGTTTTGGCAAGTTTAGGGCTGCAATCCAAGTTTAAGTTTTTACATTTAGTTCACCTTTAAACTAACTTAGTATCCAATGAAAGCAGATATAAGATAGTTTAGGAACAGCTTATCAATATGCCAAAATTGCTCATCTGTACATACATCAATGGTATGGGTATAAATACAAAGCCCATCTTACCTTTGTTGTCAATCAGAAATGTATATGATGCCAATGAATCTTGGTAATAGGTTACATCCTCTAGGATATAAGCAAGATTTACGTCCACTCCAACAATTCCCAGTAATAAATTTCCAAAATAGCATGGCTTGCTAACAGTCATTATTAAACCTGTAAGAGACATTACCCACAATACATTATACTGTATACTGCCACGCAGAGCAAAAATGGAACCGAAATATTAACATATTTAAGGTCTTTTTTTTTTTTTACCATTGCATAAATCTAGGTTGATATAATTACAATATATAAGTCTTTTCACTATTATTCTGATATTTATGTTTATTCTGAATGCTCTAAAGGCAAGTACAAACAATTTTGGACAAATCAGTTTCAGTCTAATGTGTGAACATGCTCAAATTGATATCAATAAGTTATTGATCCAAATGGTATTCTAGAAAAATATTGGTCACTGAAAAAGTCAGCTTAAAACAAAAAGGTAAATTTCAGACATCATTTTTTTATTAAAACCTGCCACTATGGCATTGCCCAAAAAGTAAATTCTAATTCTCAGAACTTTGCGCAGAGACTTAATAATAAGTCCAGAACAGCTGGCATTATTGCATGCAATACAGCCAAACAGTATGTAAACTGTTATCCAACTCTAAAGGGTCTGCTGCATTTTATGTTCAGTAGATAGTTTAACATGTTACCGTATATACTCGAGTATAAACCGAGATTTTTAGCTCTATTTAATTATTAAAATGTATTACTATAATTATGGTATCAGCCCTCTAGTAAGGAGGATATAATCTTATGTTTAGGGTGGACTTTTAAGTCTACCTACTTTATGCAGTAGGTGGGTGGGAGGAAAGGGGGGTGGCTGGGTGGCACACATCTGAAATGCCATGGAATCATTTTTGCTAATTACAGATTTGAATTAGTGGTCATATTTCCTACCCTCGGTTTATACTCGAGTCAATCAATTTTACTCGATTTTTATTGTAAAAATAGGTACCTCGGTTTATACTCGGGTCGGTTTATACTCGAGTATATACGGTATGTCTGCAAAGCCAATTAATAGTTCTATACATTTATCCTTCTTGTTATTATACCAACAGCACATGCAATGGAGAAGAGGCATAAAAGAGTAAATAAAAACCTGATCCCGCAATTCTGGGAATGGATTTATTGTTTATTTCTTTGATTTTATAGTAATTGGGTTTTAAAGTGTAAATGACTGGTATTAATTTTAGCAATTCAGTGTTCGTTTCCCTGTAACAAAAAGAGGAACAAAATTTCCTTGGCCATGAAAATTGATTCAATTCAATATCATTATTAAGCACTGAATAAAACAGAGATTTTTTAACGAGACATGGCAATAGCAGTAGAGATCAGCTCAATAACATTGTTGTTTCCCAAAAGCAAAAAAAGATTATTTTAAAAAAGGTGCTCCAACCCCCCACCACTCATCAGATGGCATGTCCACCCCCAAAACTAAAATATAACCTCATACTGGCCCCACTGTGTAGTTTACAAAAATACTTACCTTACATCTCTGTTCCTTATGGTTCTCCTGCAGTGCTTGTTCAAAGACCAGGAAAGTGAAGAGAAGGAGGTGTCAGTGAGTTATCCGGTCCCTGCTATTTCCTTAACCTTAGTAAGGCAGCGACATGCACAGGGGGAGCCCCCCCCCCCCTCCCTCGCACCATCCGGATTCATCCTCTGCAGCTATTGCACCTAGCGTGAAACCCTTTCTCCATATGGTAGGTAACCCCTGCCCACCCACAAACCAGCCGAAATATTTATTTAAAAAAAAAAGGTTTAGATCTCTACATACAGCCCCATCTCTCCCAAGGCGTCTCCATTGACAGCAGCCGTGTCTGTGATTCGCTGCCTCTCAGCCAATTCAGACCATCAATTGGAAAGTTCATAGTAAATACTGACAGCTACCAGAGTTAAACTTGCAGTTTGGGGGGAGTTGGATCAAATGAAAATTACTGTACTGGAATATGGCAAGTTGGAAAAACAGAAACTTCGACCTTTCATGAAATGAACACACCTGCAACCCACGCTAAAAGCAGAATAAATGTTCTTACCATCCCCCATCTCATCTGAAAAGGGCAGGCTAAACACAGCTTCATCAATCATTCGATTTGGAAGGTTGGTATAAAATCGTCCAACAGTTGTCTCCAGGTTACTGAGCTGGTTTAGAACCATCATGCTTCCTTTAGTCACAGGAAACCCTGTCCGGTCCGACACACCATACTTTGCCGAGTTTTGTTCTGCTAAGTCTCGAAGAAATGCTAGTTCTTTCAAACCAGTAACTCCCTCTAGAGCACAAATAGAAACATTTACTGAATGAAAATGAAAAGATCACATATCCTCTAACTGAAAGTGTTTATTTAAAGGAGAACTAAAGTCCCAAGACAACATTGTCCCAATAGAGAGAGCACATTCACAAACGAACAACAAGCTGTGTCTCATGTCTCCCTTTGCTGTGGATGCTGGGTGATTTATGAAAATAACCTGTGTGTACTAAGGGTCAGCTCCCATAATTCACCTTATCTGGGAACACCCATCTAAGTGTCCGCCGGACACTTCACAGGAAACTGCAGTCTTGCTTCCTGGAAGCTGACAGCCAATCATGTTACAGCTCAGAGTTCCCTCCCTCTGACACAGAACACAGATACCAGTGCAGTTTTTGTGTAAACACATTAGAAATGCTCCTGTCCCTAACAATGATAAATTCCTATGCTTTACATACAAAAAAGAAAAGTAATCTTTGCAGTGTATGTCTTTGCTAGCATGGATGAAAGAAACAGAACATTTAACATTTCAGCAAAAAATAAAAGTAAGTATGGGGAATCGAACCAGCAACCTTCTATTCTGTGTCTTTCTAAAAAGAAAGCTTTCTACCACTAGGCCACAAGGGCTAATAAGTAATGGACTAGTACATGTAGAGTCTTTATCTTTTGCTAGACACATAATAAAAACAAAAAAAGGGAACATGGGGAATCGAACCTGTGTCCCAATAATCTGATTTTTTTCCTAACCCAGCACTTTAGCAGAGCACGCCACAGGTGAACTCTCAATCAATAGAAGTAAATGTCAGTAAAATCAGTACACTGTTTTGTATTGCTACTGGAAGACTGTCAGCAATTCACACTGGTTGGTAAATAAATAACAGAGCTGCTATATATAAAGATTGTACATATGTAGAAACTTCATATTTTTCTAGAAACATGGAAACAAACAAAAAAAGCACTAAACTTAGGCAGTAGACCATGTTATATTGTTTCATAAGTAAGCTAGGGGATTTGAACTTGCGACTTCTTTGTCTGATTGTTTCTAAACACACAGCATTTACATGGTGCACCACCAGCAAATCAACTGTGATTCCAGGTACATTTAGAGGCTTTATCTTTCACTAGAAAGAGATGCTAGAAACTCTGCACATAGAGACAGTGAATGCTGGGGTCAGGGGGCGTGGCTCTTTGAAGCCAACATGGGCTATGCGTTGTACTGGCAACAAGATGGAAGCCTCCTTTGTTACAGAATCTATTACTCATATCTACTAAATGCAAATAACTAGAGAAGAATCTTTCAACGTGTAGGTGTTCTGGGGAGAAAAACTTTCACATTAGGATCTGAAAAACTGAAGTTTAGTTCTCCTTTAATTCATATCAATACAAATGCCATTTAATATCTTTCTACGCAGTAAAACAAGGTCAACACAACTTCCACTCCTTTTATTTAGAACCCACCTGTGTAAAACTAAAAAAAAAAAAATTCTGTTTAGAAGTCAAAGAAGTTTTAAAAGTTTTTTTTTTGTTTTAAGTCAAGGCAGTATCTCTATAATATGGACTGTTTTTTTTTTTACAGACTTTCTAAATGTAATAAAATCTTTCACTGTACAGAGCTCCAGTTACTTTCACTTTTAGTTTTATTCCCATCACACTTTGAGTCCAAATTAGTTGAATGGAGATTTCCTCATATTTCCAGTATGAATAAAAGGCATTTAAAGGATAAGTACATTGTAAAAACAAGTTAAGTTTAATTTTAAGCTGCAGCTTTAAAAAAATCCCACCCCCTTTTATTTTCCTAGGTCCCTCCTGAGCCTACCTGTGCTGCTGTAAATTTGTGGACATCTTGGATGTGCAGTGAAGACTGTTGAGCTTCTCCCCTCTGAGACTTGCTGGCTTCCCCTTCTTCCGTAGCCTCCAAAAGCTGCAATTGTGTGGTCTGTGATGTCATTGCACTGCGCAGTGCTTGTACCAGCTTGTACAAGCACGGTGCAGTGACGTCAGAGACCACACGATCGTGGCTTATGGAGGCTACAGAAGGCCAGCAATTCTCAGAGGGGAGGAGCTCAACAGTCTTCACTGCACATCCATGTCAGCAACTTTACAGCAGCACAGGTAGGCTCAGGAGGGACCTAGGGGAAAAAGGTGGGGGGAGAGAGATTTTTTAAAGCTGCAGCTTACAATTAAACTTAACTTGTTTTTACAATGTACTTTAATTATGTTGCGCAACTGCATTATTTTATTATGTGGGCCAAATTATGCTGCCCCTCCTGATGTTTAGAAACTACATCTCCCAGAAATTAAAGCATGCTGGGAGTTGTAGTTTACAAACATTTAGACTGCCATGGAATAGTTGGTTACTGCATTCTGCTATTTTTATGGTACCATATATTGAACATTAGTGTTCACATTTTCTACCCTCGGTTTGTACTCTAGTCAATCATTTTTACTCCTTTTTTCAAGTAAAAATAGGTACCTCGGTTTATACTCAAGTATATACGGTATCATTTTAATGAGCAGTTCTTGGCCTATACGTGAGTTTAAAGAGTACTTTCACAACATTTTTGAGGGTAATTAAAGTAAGATTTAACTGCATATTTCCCTTGTTAAAATCATATTAACCAATTTACATAGAATGAAAAACAGACCGCTCAAAAGGAAAAATTGCTGCACACTAATTACAACCAGTGTATGAAGCATAGTGCACACCATGCAACATTTGCTCCTGACCGACAGGTTGGCTCTTCTGACCGGTTGGCCAGGAGGAAGGACTTTTGGTCATGGCACTGGTGGTCAGGTGCGATAGTTTTCTGCGACCGAGTGTGAAGTCCATAGAGGACCAAACGATTTGCCGTGGTTTCCGGACATGTCTGATTGTGCGTTTATCAGAACGAACGATTGGTCTCATCCAAAAAAATACATTTATTACAACCCGATCAACTGATACACTGAAATATTGGTCGATCGGGGCGAAATATTGCATCACGTGTACCATGCTTTAAACAACTCTCTCCCTTATACTGCAAGTACTGTAGTCATAATACATTGCAAAGCCTGCTAATTAGTAATGTACTCAACAGTATTTTTATCTACAAATTAAGTCAAGGGATCAAAACAAGTATTGTTGCCCCATGGTACAAAGAGACTAGCAGTTACATCTTCAGCCTGTAAATGGAACGCAGGAGAAATTGGAGAGTCACATTATGCCTGGTCATATGTCTGTTACCTGCCCCTTACCCCAACTGATATATTTAGCACATTATAAACCAGATATTATTGCCTCCATTCTGGCAGAGTATTATTATTATTATGGATTTATATAGTGCCAACATCTTCTGTAGTCATACATTACATACAGGGTAATACATTTTATACAAAGTCATACATATTACATACACAGGTAATACATAATATAAGTACACAGAGTGATAAGTTACTTACAGCATTACAATATGAAAGAGGACCCCGCCCAAAGAGCTTACAGCCTAGAGGAAATGGAGGTGAAACATAAGGGGATGTGAATCAGTAGGCTCTAAATAGATTTGCAGTTGAGTGTGAAAGGCGGTTTGGATCAGTGAGAGGGGTAATGTCCAGGCCAGGTTATATGCTTGCCTGAAGAGGTGGGTTTTTAAGGTTATGTTTGATGATATTAACGGGTGATGAATGACGGAAGACAGGAATTCCAGAGCAGAGGGGCAGCACGAGAAAAGTCCTAAATGTGAGCATGGGAAGAGGTGACAAGTATGGATGAGAGGAGGGTATCATTTGCAGAGCAGATGTTGTATCTGGGATGGTATCAGTGTATCAGCTCTGAGATATATGGAGGGGCTGTGTTGGATAATGCTTTATAGGATAGGGATAGCAGTTTGAAATGTATCCTTTGTGTAAGGGGAAGCCAGTGGAGGGAATGACAGAGAGTAGAGGTATTAGAGAAGCGAGAAGAGAAAAGAATGAGCTGGGCAGCAGTAAGCTGGCTCTTCCCTCCATGCTATCAATCAAGGCTGTGACTGCTGACATCACAGACAATTTACTGCCGATTCCCCTGCTGCCCTGCACACCCTTGTAAAAAAGTTCTTTGAGCAGAGGGAAGAAGCAGATACCTTTTCCAGAACGGAAAATAATTTATAAAATTGTAATAAATGTGTTCAACTTTCCTCTTTGATTATTGAATTAAGGTCCTTAGAAATACTATTTTTATGTCAGGTAAAAAAAGTGTCTAAACACTTTCAAAATCATTGCAAATAATTTTTCCAAAGGAAAAGGTTTACATAACCAGTACGGTATGCAAGAATTTTAAATGTAGGAATCCCTCAAGACTGTGTCCTTAGTCCATTATTATATCTAATTTATATAAGTGACTGTAAACTTAGTGGGGAATCTAATCAACTTTTTAAATATGTAGATGACACAACATTAGTGGGTTTAATTTCTAATAACAATGAGAGGGACTATCTAGCGGATATAGTTAGGCTGAAAAAGTGGTGCAACGATAATAGTGCTAAAACTAAAGAGATGATTGTGGATTTTGGTAAATATAGGAGGAAGATGGGTTACATTCCTATTAAACCTATTAAATAAAAGGGAATCAAATCGATCAAGTGTATCGTTTTAAATTCTTAGGCACAGAAATCTGTTCTGATCTTATATGGAAGTTACATGTTACTAATGTGATTAAAAAAGCACAATCCAGACTTTACTTTGTTAGAATGTCAAAAAGGGAACATCTCTAACTTAAAGTTTTAGTAACTTTTATCGTAGTACAGTGGAGAGTATACTTTGTAACAATTTTCTTGCTTGGTATGGTAATTGTAACATGATGGGGAAAAAATTACTTCAGAGGGTGGTTTATCAGGCTCAGCGCACTTTAGGTACAGAGTTACCAGCTATTCATATATTATATAAGAGTAACTGTTTAAAAAGAACATTTGTCTTGATCACTCTCATCCAAACTCAGATCTGTTCATTATGCTTCCCGCTGGGAGACGTTTCAGAAATATTTTGTGTAAAACTGAATGTTTCGGCTCTAAATATTTTAAATGCGGTTTCTGTAATATGTATTGTATTATAATCTGGATTTATTTATTTATTTAATTTCACTGGCATTGTATTCAGTGACAAAAAATTATTCTAATCTAATCTAAATAAGTGCCACGTTTAGATTTTCTCTATTATTTTCAAATGTAGTTTCCCTTTCTTGTACCTAGCTATTAAGATAAAATGTATGAGTATGTTTCTGCTTTATTGCTTACATGAATGGAAAGCTTTGTATTATTCCAAATACACATGGTAGACTAGCCTATGAGTAATAACAGGGTTCTGTTCGAAACGTGTAGAGCGTAGATGTTCCATGTTGTATACTACACTAATAAAAGTTTGAATGATTTTAAAGAAATCAACAGCAGATTTATGGATTTTGTTCAAGGTGCGCGCCTATCTACTTTTCAACCGATTGCCATTTTTCGGATCTAGCGAAGGGTTTGGGGTAGGCTGCACCCGGATCACCGTCAGGAAGCAGTAAGTGATTGTGACACTGATTTGGAAATGTTGAAGTGAGGACTTCTGTTACCATTGTTTTTGCTGGAGCACAGGGTTCAGGGTATTATACACCCGGACCATTAAGCTGCCTAAGTAAGGCTTTATATATGTTATTTATGTTATATAGTGGGTAAATAATACTCTATAGATCGACAGTGTCGACGGCTTATCTTGATGTAGTGTGTATCTTCTAGTACAATCTATTGCATGTTAATCCCTAATGTTCCACCAACCCTTGGAAGACCAAAAATAATTCTAAAAAAGCAAGCCCTCACCATTAAAATTATAAATTTGCATATCACTCATCCATAACAGCAATAATCCCTGTGTTATTTTCTAAAGATGATTTACATTTCATTCCTGCAGGTGACCTCAACATAATGGTCTGTAAAAATGGTGGCAGGGATTCAAGAAATAACTTCAGAGTGCCCAGGGTATTAGTAACCATGGAGTTTAAAATTCAGAACTTTTAGAACTCACAGCAAAAATGTTTAATTTGTTCTAATTAATTCTAATCTCTGTATTTATATTCATACGGCTTTTTACTTTGCTTTGCTTACCATTCATAATAGCGTAGGTCAGGATCATTACAGAATTGTTCAGGAGGCTGTTCTCTTCACTTATTACTCGCAGGGTAGCTTTTTTATCTTCTTCAGAGGAATCCTTGGATGTAATTCCTGACGATAAATAGATGATGACAATATCTGTGTCTAAAAATAAAAATGCAGGAATTTTTTTTTTAAGAATATTTGGGATAAGAGCAAGACATTATACAGTTACATTAAATTTACATAAAGTTTCAAAGATTAAGAATACATAAAGAGATTCCTGACCCAAAGAGCTTACAATCTAATACTGTTTACAGGCATGGTACCAAGCTTCTTCAAGAAATAATGGTCTGGGAAAGCCAACAAACATTTAGAATATTTAGTGATCTGCAGCATATCACAATTATTATGATTGTCCTTGGAACTGTGATGATTTAACATTTTCATTTGTCATGAATTGTTAGTACACATTAAAAAAAAGTTAAAGGGCATCTATAGTGGGAAAATTAACTTTTTTCCCTTTCTTTCCATGTGTTCTATAATTCCCCCCCAACCCCCAGAGTGTCTTTACTTTCTTCACTTCCCCCCTCTGTCCTGAGATACACAAATTAGAAAACGTGATTTCATTTCAGTCCTCTACTCCTACTTGTACTGTCAATCAAATCCCTGTGACATGACCCTCTTCCCTGCTCTTTTTGAAGCACTGCAAAATATAAAGATAAGAACATTAGCAGGGGGAGAGGTAGCTTTGACTGCAGAGATAAGGCTGCACTCGACCACCCTTCTTGACAGCTTTCATTGTTTGATGATTGGTCACAAAGAGGGAGATTGTTTTGCAGCAGTAAACTGTACTGTTCTCCTTCTTCCATGTCTCCAGGACAGCTTGCCTTTTATTGGCCACTGTGTGTGGGTGTTTTTTTCTGGAGGCTGAAATTTAAGCATCCAGCCTTAACCAAGTTAGTTTGTGAAGCATAAACAAGCCCATTGGGTAAAGGTCCCTTATACAAAACAATTCAGCTATACACGGGCAATAAACAATGCTACTTTCAACCTTTATTTTTCCTTTGAAAGCCAATGCCAATCAATATTTTGCCTCTGCAACAAAAATGCTCATAAGCAATGATTGATGGGCTTACGTCCATGGCAAATTCTACATCTATAGAGCTTGAAACAACAATAATTATTTTAAATCTATATTTACCAAGGAGAGAGTACTCCTACCTCCATTTGTGATGAGCTGTGAAAGTGCTGACAGCAGCTCTTTATTTTTCCCTCACTCCAGGTCATGTGGACTGGTGGGAATAGCTATCAGCCATGGAACAAGCAGATGTATGGAAGCTTGCCGCTTCGGTTTCTGGCCATAAAGAAAGGTAGGAGTACTTTTTACTGCTTCTCAGGGAAATAAAGTTAAGAAAACAAATAGTCTTTTTAGGCTGGGTACACACGGGCTATTCTTTGTCCCGACCGAGCATTCGCTGCGATCGAGTGCTTGGCGGGAACAAATGACTGTCGGCTGCGGCAATAGTGGCCACAACAGACAGTGCGCAGCCGATTGTGCGGTCGACAGTACGCACGATCGGCTGTGATTTACCGACGGACCCGATCGTCCAAACGGGTGACCGAGCTTGGTTGCGGAGGGCCGCCCCACACCATCAGATATTTCCAGCCAACCGGCCGATACACGGCACTAATGGTCGGCCAGAAATATCTGCTGGTGTGTACCCAGCATTAAAGGTAAAAAAAAAGTTAACTTTTCCTTTAATGTATAGACTGAAGCCCGGGAGGTAAAGGAGCTATGACTTACCTCACGTTCTTCAATCAATATATCAGGAGGCATAGATGAAGGTAAGTATATTTAGATTTTTACGCAATCCACCACTGCAGAGCTGAAAATCCCCAACCGCTTCCTGGTTGTAGTTCATAATAGCGCACATTATCTCACAAGAGTGCTTTAGTGGATTAGGACCAGGAAGCGGACAGAGATTTTTAGCTTGGCAGCAGTGGATTGCGCAAAATGTAAATATACTTATCCGTCTGGCTCCTGAGATATTGATCGAAGAATGGAGGCAAGCTCCTTAAAGGGGAACTGTGGTCCAAAAATGACTTGGAATTATTGGATATTGGAATTATTATTAAATTGACAGAAATTGCTCTCCTGAGAATTTTATTGTCAATTTATTGTCATTGTATATTTTGCATTGTTTTGAAGATATTTACATTTGTGTGTGTGATATGGCAGCAGCATCACCAGGTTCCCTGCACTTCCTGCTTCCAGCTCTGAAACCATGTCAGTGGATGACAGTCAATCTGCCCTGTCTCTCCTCCTCCACTTGCAGTGCCCCCCAGCCCCTCCCACTCATGGACCCTATGGCCCATTTGCAGGCCCCCCTTGGCCCCTTCCTTTACAGCCCTATGTGACACCGCCCACTCGTGGGTGCCGTGGACCACTCAAACCCCACCCCCTCCTACAGAAAACAGTGAGAACTCTGCCTGAAAAGGCTGTTTTCACATAGTGAGAGAGAAGGGCTGTAGAATTCCTTACCTTCTCTGCAGCTCCTTCACACAGCAGGGAGGGGGAGGGACTTCCTGTCTCCCTCACACACTGAGGGAGTCTGAGGCTGTGCTCGCCGGCGGCGAGGTGGAGGAGCAGCCTTAGGAATGTCACATGTCAGCCTCCTACCCATTAACTTTCTGGTCAGTAATTTCTTTATATCTTGGGCTGTGGAGCAGGTAGAGAGGTGGTTGATGGCTTGCTTTAAAGGGAAACTGGACTTTCATGTAAACTCAACTTGTTTGGAGACCACATTTCCCCTTTAACCTCCCGGGCTTCAATCAATACATTAAAGGAAAAGTTCACTTTTCGAGTGAACTATTCCTTTAAGCAATATAGATGACCTATAAAGCATTATACAAGCGCTATGTAACTTTATCAACCCCTCCTTCTGCTTTGTCTCCAGATGTTACGGGATAGCTATCTTATAACACAAGCCATTGTAAAACTTACTTGTATGAATTTTTGTGCTGTTATTAGTATTTCTAATCAACTGGAAAGCTTTCTGAAACCCAAGGGAATGCTGAGTAGGGCTGTCTGAAGACTTTATAGCAGCTACAAAGCTTGCCATCTCTCTTTTGGTTTCACTGGTGGCAGGAGAAAGGAAAGTCTTGTAGCACTGATCCAAAGAGCATGTTCTTACAGCATCAGCTACAGTCAGGACTGAAATCTGTGGCAAAAAAATTAAAGGGAAAATTATTACTGTTTATAACTTTATCTATTGAATGTACTTATATTGTAGTGTTAGTTTGATAGCTCAGAGGAACAGCACCCCTTTTGAATCATGATAGAGATTTTGGGGGTGCAACATTTTGCCCATTATCTTAATCTGCAGCAACCAATAAGATGTCATAGTAACATAGTAGCATAGTAATTGAATAAAGACATACGTCCATCAAGTCCAACCTATTCACCCTCCTCTTTTTTTTTTTTTTTTTTTTTTTTTAACACTACCTAACAGTTGATCCAGAGCAATGCAAAAAAAAACCCAGCTAAAAAGGGGGAAAAAAATTCCTTCCTGACTCCAAATGGCAATCCGAAAGTATCCCTGGATCAACCAGATCTATATGCATTAATATCAGTAATTCCCAATATTTTTTAGTTTTAGAAACGTATCCAGGCCTTTTTTAAAGCTATTCAATGTACTTGCCATTACCACATCTGCTGGAAGACAGTTCCACAGTTTCACCGTTCTCACTGTAAAGAAACCTTTCCTAACCTGAAGATGAAAATTATTTTCTTCCAAACTTAAAGGATGTCCATGAGTCCTCTGATATGACCTATTAGTAAACAATGCACCAGAGAGTTCATTGTATGGGCCATTAATATATTTGTATAAGGTTATCATGTCCCCACGCAAACGTCGCTTCTCCAATGTAAACAGCCCTAATTTGTCTAATCTGCCTGCATATTCAAGCCCCTCCATTCTTCTATTAATTTAGTTGCCCTTCTCTGAACTGCCTCAATTTCCAAGATGTCCCTTTTGTATATGGGATTCCAAAACTGCACCACATATTCCAAATGAGGCCTTACCAGTGCCTTGTAAAGAGGGAGAATAATATTTTTCTCTCTTGAATCTATTCCCCTTTTTATACAAGACAATATCTTGCTAGCTCTAGCCGTTGCTACCTGGCATTGTTTGCTATAGCCAAGTCTGTTATCTATCAGAACCCCCAAATCTTTTTCCATTATAGATGCACTTAACACAGAGTTATTTATGGTGTAGGGGGCACAGGGATTATTAAATCCCAAATGCATCACCTTACATTTATCAACATTGAATCTCATCTGCCATTCTGCTGCCCATTTTGATAATCTATCTAGGTCTGCTTGCAGCACTTGCACATCATTTGAAGTTTGCAAAGCTCTGCATAGTTTAGTGTCATCAGCAAACACTGAGACCTTGCTCTCAATGCCTCCTTCTAAGTCATTTATAAACAGATTAAACAGAAGCGGCCCCAGTACAGAACCCTGAGGCACTCCGCTTAGAACTTTAACCCACATAGATGTAGCTCCATTAACCACCACTCTGTTTGCGATCCAATAACCAGTTCTCTATCCATGAACAAATGTTTTCTTCAAGGCCAACAGTCCTCAGTTTATACATTAGTCGCCTATGTGGCACAGTATCAAAAGCTTTCGCAAAATCCAAATATACCACATCCACTGCTGTGCCTGAATCTAACTTCTTACTCACTTCTTCATAAAAACCAATTAAATTTGTCTGGCAGGATCTATTTCTCAAAAATCCATGCTGACTACTACTAATAAGATGGTCTCTGGAGACAAAGTCAAGGATATGATCTCGTAACAAAGTTTCCATCACCTTCCCTACCACTGATGTTAGGCTTACAGGTCTATAGTTTCCAGGCTGTGAACGACTACCTTTTTTGAATATTGGTATTACATTGTCTTTTTTCCAATCCAGCGGCACATCCCCAGACCATAGCGAATCTGAAAAGATGAGAAACAGTGGTCTAGATAGAACTGAACTAAGCTCTTTTAAAATCCGAGGATGCAATCCATCTGGTCCTGGGGCTTTATTGATATTAACCTTGTCTAATTGTTTCCATACCATATCCTCTGTTAGCCAATGTGAATACTCTTCATTTCTTCCCTGCATATTATTACAAACCCTGCTGTAAGGACAAGGATTCTCAACAGTAAAAACCGATGTAAAAAAACGGTTTAGCACATTAGCCTTTTCGGCATCCTCTACAACCACCTCAGCTCCATTATTTAATGGTCCCACATTCTCAGTCCTCCTCTTTTTATCATTTATATACTTAAAAAACATTTTGGGGTTGGACTTGCTTTATTCGGCAATCCGTATTTCATTTTCTATTTTAGCTAGTTTAATTGCTTTCTTGCACTCTTTATTACAGCTTTTGTACTCCCTGTAAGCCTGTTCTGTGCCCTGTTTTCAAAATTTTAAAAGCCCTTTTCTTTTTTTCCATTTCCCTTTTTACCTGAGCATTAAGCCATGCAGGAGTGGACCTAATTTTTTTACACTTGTTCCCTAAAGGTACAGATTTAGAAATGTAATAGTTTAATATCCCTTTAAAAGTGGTCCACATCTGCTCAGTATCCTTACCTAGAAACAGTTCCCCCCAGTCTATGAGCAAGAGCGATTCCTTTAACAGCATAAAATTAGCTTTCCTAAAGTTAAAAGTTTTTGTTAACCCAGTGCACTTTAGTTTTTTGCAACCTATATTAAATGACACTATATCATGGTCACTATTCCCTAAGCTTCCCATTACCTTTATCTCCATAATGAGCTCAGGGTTATTAGATATCACCAGATCCAACAACGCATTCTGTCTAGTATCTGTGAAAGAAAATGCTCGTATAGGAAATTTAAGACCTTTATACCTTTTGAGGTGCTGGCAGTTCCATTACTCCAATCTATGTCAGGGTAGTTAAAATCCCCCATAACCAGAACATGCCCCATACCAGCAGCCTTTGCCAACTGCATATGGAGATTCATTTCCACCTCCTCCCCGGCATTTGGTGGCTTATAACATACTCCAACAATGAATTTACCTACCTTCTTGCTTCCTGTACACAGTTCCACCCATATTGTTTCTGCCATATCGTTTACTCCCCCATCTATTCCATCTTTTAAATTTGGCTTCAATTCCTGTTTAACATACATACATACTCCTCCTCCTTTCTTATTAACTCTGTCATGTCTAAATAAGGAGTATCCTTCAATATTTACTGTCCAGTCGTGTGAATCATTAAGCCATGATTCTGCTATACCAATTACATCATACCTTTCCTTTAAAGCTATTATTTCAAGTTCGCCGGTTTTTCCAGCCAGACTTCTTGCATTTGTAAACATACATTTTAGATTATCAATTGATTTACTTCCATACATGGTCGTACATGCCTCCTTATCCTCTATGCTTCCTCCTTCCCCATCCTCTGTTGTGCTAATAGCCCCCTGATCCCTAACTTCTCTATCTACCCCTGTGTAGTTCAACGTACCCTCCCCCCCATACCTAGTTTAAAATCTCCTCCAACCCCCTAGCCATCTTCTCCCCCAAAACAGCTGCACCATCACCATTGAGGTGCAATCCGTCTCTACTAAAGAGCCTGTAGCCAACAGAAAAGTCAGCCCAGTTCTCTAAAAACCCAAACCCCATCTCCCTACACCACTCTCTTAGCCACGCATTTATACTCCTGAGCTCCCGTTGCCTCCCTAGTGTAGCACGTGGCTGCGGTAGTATTTCTGAAATCACTACCCTTGAGGTCCTTGCTTTTAACTTGGCCCCTAATTCTCGGAAATCATTTTTAAGGACCTCACCTCCACCTCTAACTTTGTCATTGGCACCAATGTG
This sequence comes from Hymenochirus boettgeri, assembly GCA_019447015.1. Taxonomy (NCBI): domain Eukaryota; kingdom Metazoa; phylum Chordata; class Amphibia; order Anura; family Pipidae; genus Hymenochirus; species Hymenochirus boettgeri. The sequence continues at coordinate 146,447,877 of CM033472.1, forward strand.
AACCAAGACCGCCGGGTCACTCCCAGCCCCACCCAATAATCGGTCTACACGATCCACCACACGTCGAACCCTAGCACCAGGCAGACAACACACTGTTCGGCATGCAGGGTCTTGGCGACAGATTACCCTATCTACCCTGAAATATTTTCTAACTGTAACACAAAGATAGGTGGCTCCAATTTTCTCCCCCTGGCAGTGATCCCAACGGTGGCTTCCACATCTTCAAATGCCTCTGTCTCTCGTGGTCACATGGGTGCAAGTGTTTGTTCACCTCTCGCAATTTTTTGGATACTTGCCGAGGTGTGAACTAAGAATGCATCCCAGCTCTACAATAATAAAGACAGCAGCATGCTGTATGGCACCAATCTCACTAGTTCCCCGATATATCACTAGTGGTCCATCAATAAGGTTAAAATATCCTTTTATTAAATATTTTTTACATGCAGTACATGCTAGTCTAACGTGTTTCAGGTTCCATGACCCTTACTCATCTGCCATTATATTGCATGTAAAGCATATGTATTAATAGAAAGATATTTTAACCTTATTGACAGACCACTATTGCTATATCGGGGAACCAGAAGGATTGGTGTCATTCCTGTTTTGCATGTTGCCGTTTTCTAACTGTAGTAAACAAGTAAAGATATCATTGGATAAAGCAAATTAACAGTACAGGCATATTTTTGCATACAAGAGTCCTATCTTAAAAAGAGCTAAGCTGTGTCATAAGACCAAAACCCAAAAATTAATTTTCCTAAGCTTGTAACAGCCCTACAATCATTATCTGTTTTTCCTACTCCTACGGGCACCTGGTGGTTAGATTTAAAATGATAAAAAAAGTTTGGAGATAGGGTTTATGATTCAAGTGATGATGCTCTTTCCCAGCAGCAGGATACAAGTGGGCATGCTCAAGCCAGGACATTGCTGGTGCTGGGGATATACTGCAGCTAAAAGCATGATCCTGGAGTCATTTAAAAGGTAGGAGTGTGCTCTTTTTAATGGAAGGCACTTGTATGGAGACTACAGTTCCCCTTTGGCCAACAATCTGTATAGGTGACTGCTGACTTCGTTTTAGCAACCAGCTTACTGGAAATTATATTTGGCAAGAGAGGCATTATTCTCCTCTGCTCTATGGGGTCTCCTGTGGGTCCACCCTCCCCTCTCAAATACTTTTGTTATCCCTATTGACAATTAATGTTTGTACATAAGCTGTTACATATAGGTCAATATTCTGACTTGACCCAGGTGCTCTTTATTAATCTAAACACAAACGGTGTGTTTAGCTAAATAAAGAGCAACAGTGGCAATTACATTTGTGTGTTGCAATTCAATTCTTTCCAGAAATTACCTGCATTCTACACCTATTTTAATTTAGCTTTGCTTGGACACAGCAGGCATGAAAAACTGGAAGCAGCCATACTACCAGCCTTTCTGTGTGATCTGTTTGGCCATGCAATTATAAGGGCGACAATTAAACAACTTTTTATTTCTTCTTTGAGTCCCAAGTGTTTCCTTTGATACAAAGAATAAAAAAAAGGCTTAATTTAAATTGCCCGTTAGTTACAATCAGATTTTCCAAGAATACAGGCGGTACGTTAATAAAATCACAAAATACATACTTTATCGTGTTCATCAATAGAGTTTAGAATAACATGTGCTGCATCTCTTGCAATAAGGAGTTGAGTTTCTGTAATTGAAGCTCCGTGGTCAATGATGACAACAATATGTTTCGACTGAGGACGGACTGTGGACACATAGACCGGCCTAGGAAAAAAAAACTTATTTAAATTTCAGGTAGCTGTCTTCCCACATGTACTAGGCCTATAAATATACATAAAAAACACTGCACGGTGGTGCTCTGAAAATGGCATTGAACTCAAAGTATATATTAGGGAATTTTAAAAGTAATTTTAAAGAGGCATTCTACATTATATTACATTAAGTAATAAGTAAGTATGTAAAGGGAGAAACTCTTTCATTAGCAGTAAGCACCACCTCTTTATTGCTTATATGCTTCATTACCAATTACCATTTGTACAAATTAGATGCAAAATTTAGTTTTGAAACATTTAAATAAAAATTTTATTTATCATTGTGGTTTTGGAAGTTTACAGGAGGAAAAAAAACTGCCATCTAACATGTAAATTTAAATTATATTTGTAGTTGCTGTGAACAACCCAGTTTGTTTTACCCAATTGTAGCATTGTTACGGTATTGCAATTGAAGTTTTATCTGAAAAATATTAAAACAAGCCTTTATATTAAAGGGAATGTCAACCCCTGTGCACACAAAGCTGTATCTGCTACAAACCCCCCCAAAAGCAGGACATTGTTTTGTTTAAAATCACTATTTCAGCTCCTAGCCAGAGATATTATACTTACATGCTCCTCCTCGCTCCACCACCGCCGCGGCTCTGCATTTCCAGGCAAGGCAGTCAGTGTCGGCCGTGACAATGACGTCCCGGAGCAGTCTCCACTGCGGCTGCTCAAGAACATAAAAAGAACACAACAGCCGCAGTTGAGAGAGTCCAGTGAGGAGGCCGGAAGCGGTGGTGGATCGACAAGCTTGTAAGTATAAAATCTCAGTCTGGGAGCTGAAATAGTGATTTTAAACAAAATGATGTCTAGATTTTGGGGGGCTTTGTAGCAGATACAGCTTTGTGTGCAGAGGGGTGGACAGTCCCTTTAAACATTGTAAACATGTTATATTTTCATTCAACCACATTTAATATTGCAAAACAATAAAAAAAAAAAAGAATAGAACATTCTGGCAGTTCCTATAGCTGCATACCTGCTGCGATGCTCATAGTTTCCTTTGCATCTAAACTTGTGAGCAGGGAAAACTGTGAAAATACCTTCTTCAGAGCTAAAGTACTGCCATTTAATTCCTGGGTTAGACTTCAGATTGTCTGCAAGAACTTAAAACAGGAGAAGTTAATATAATAACCAAAGAGCACATTGTAAATAGATACAAATAATTATCTTTTTGGCTGCTGTAGGCTCCTAAGGGCTAGGCCACACTGCTGCAAATTTTCTGGGTTTGCATTTGCTCATGCATTTTTTTTCAAATCATTGAAAACGCGGCAACGCACCGAAAACGTGCGTTTTCTGGTGCTTTGCGATGTGCGTTTCACATTTTTAATTGCAATCGCATGCGTTTTCCTATACCTAATGAAGAAACTGCATGCGCAAATGCAACAAAAACGCAACAATTGCGTTTGCGCTGCAGTGTGGCCGTGCCCTAAGTATTTAAAACATGGTACATCAAATATTTTTATTTATCCCCAACTGAAAGTTATACATTGCACCTTAAGGTAGCCACACACATGCACCCAACAAAGAAGAATTGCTAACAGGCATGCATAATATGTATTAAATTGCCTAATAGCTGCCAGATATGCCTGCTATTCAGCAAATACCGTTGGATTCGAGATATGCAGTAGCAATTTAAAAACTGTGAACATTTTCTGGCAAATGTTTGTCTAGAAGACATTTCATCTAGAAGAATATGGCTTGCATGGATAAGCCAAACAAAATTGCAAACCTCAAGTTTAACTGCAAAGCTTTTCCTTCCCTAGTAGTAGCGACAGATAATTTGTCATGTATATAAATTCATAGAAGTCATCCTGCAGGATGGCCACCATCAAGTCATACATTGATCCAATAAAAGAATACAGCCTAATTTTAGTCATAGTAGGTTTTACACAAGATTTGATTATCATAAAAAGATAAAAGTCTCTAATCTATGACAACAAGCAGTTTTAAAGGAACACTAAACTTAAAAAAAACAAGTATTTGGCATCCGTTTCTATTATTCACAGGGAGGTGACTTATGCCCACCTCCCTGTGAATAATAGTTTTCTCAGGGGACCTGGAACTTACCTTACCGTGCTCCTCTCACAAGCTGCTCCTTCACTGACAGCTGCTCTGTCCCGACCACGCGCCCTATCTTAGGCACATGCGCGCCAATACAAAGATAGAGTGCACAATCCGGACAGAACAGCTGTTAGTGAAGGTGCGGCTTGCGAGAGGAGAGCGGTAAGGTAAGTTCCAGGTCCCCTGAGCAAACGATTATTCACAGGGAGGTGGGAATAAGCTTTCTCACCTCACTGTGAATAATAGAAACGGATGCCAAATACTTGTTTTTTTAGGTTTAGTGTTCCTTTAAAGAGTGACAATACAAGTGCCTGAAAAAAGCTCTCTCATACCTTTCAAACAAGCTAGGATGTCTCTAGCATCTCTGGCTTGTAAATTTATACTGCCCTATCTCTGTATCAGGCGTGTGTTATAAGCCCCACCCCTAAAAAAATATATTTTCTGAAGCTAGCTACAGATCTGCAACCATTCTCTAATATTTCTTCTACCGATGAACACCTTTAGAGTGGATTTGTTTTCTTCTCAGGTGTGTGGCTAGCTTTAAAATGATTAAGATGTTTGGGGGGTGGGGCTTAAGATGCTGTTGCTCTGTCCCAGCAGTGGACATTCTCCAACCTTAAACTTGGGGGAAGACCGGTGGTGCTGTTACAGCTCACAGTGCTGGCAGGAAAAAAACGCTGTAACTTTAGATAGGATTGTGCCTTTTTATATAAGACCCCAATAGGATGCGCGGAAGAATGCACAATCACAATGGAGCGCGATTATGTGCGCTTCCTTAATTGGACCTTACTGGGGCGCATGCTAAAAATGAGCTCAAAATATGTCTCTGAGTGCTGCGCATGTAGTGGGGCCACTACCATAGGGTTACATAGGTCTGCGCAACCACTAGCGCGATTGGTTCACAAAAAAGCATTCTGAATCACACTAGTGGGGCTTATTCTTAAAGGACATTTGTATGGAGACCACAGTTCCCCATTAGGACCACGATTCATTGGAGGTCCTTGTCAGCAAAGCAAGCTATTGCTGGCATACTTGAAACAACAACATTTTGGTTTTATTTTAGATCAGAACCATTTGGTATAGCAGTCTATGTAGATTTTAAAGTGTTCTTAAGAGTAGTTATCCACTGGGCTCTATTAACATTTATTAATAAAATATATATAAATAGACCCCAGTGCTACCAGATGGTTAGTCAATATATAGTATAAAAGTCCAGTGCACACAAGGGATTTGTGAAAAAAATGCCTTATATTTGCGGTACATGAAAACAGACATTTCGGCCCCCTGTGCAGGGCCTTTTTCAAGCCTTGCTTTCATGTACCACCAATAAAAGGCATTTTTTTCACAAATCCCTTGTGTGCACTGGACATTTCTATATATATATATATATATATATATATATATATATATATATATATAATATATATATATATATATATTATATCTAATTGAAAAAAAATTGCTTCAGAGCAATTTTTAATAATTGATAACTGCTTTTTATTTCAGTATTACTGTAAATCCTTGGTATACCTGCCTGGCTTTACCACTAAGCAAAAGGCTAAGGACTTGCAAGCATGCACCTTTATCCCAACCATTAATAGTGGCTGCCAAATCAAATTGTTCTAGCCAATTAGTCCACTCCCTAGTTACCCCATCAAATGGATCAGGTTATCAGGTTTAAAAATAGGTTTGGCAATTGGGCCTGGTAGAGCTACCGAGTGTAATTGGGGAATTTCATCCGCAGGTACAAGGACAGAAGGATTTAAATAAATACTATCAGTAGCAGCCTCCATAGCTTAATACAGAGAAAAAATATACAGAGAAAACAGAGAGAATAAATGGTAATACCAGAACCGCTGACACTAATTTGTACCAGATCCCTGCTTTATGGAAGGATTATGGGAAGCATGGCACACAGTGGGTAACTCTGGTGGTCTGGCACAAAGCAGAGAGTGCACACAAACCGGTTCCCCGCATAACGTGCAGTAATCAGGGGTGCCCCTGTCTATGGTGTACCACTTTGAATATTGACCAGGCCTGTATATGGTGTGTCCTTGTAAGTTAGTGTACACTTACAGTATCTGTTACCTCAGAGTTTGTATCCAATAAGTTAAATTTTCTGTCCAATAATCTGTCCTCCCGACAGGTGGTAACAGGATCTTAGACACAGGGTCTTATACACAGGATCTTGTGTTGCAGTCAATATCACTCCAAAGCACACACCACAATCCACTTTCACTTTCTCTCCTCCTACCATAGAGAGCAGGGATGTATTGCCTTTTATTACGGACACCACTTGCAGGATGGAGGTATTATATAAGGAGTCTTGGTGTATATGTCCATTACAATACACATCATATCCTGTGTAGCAGACAAACATTTTTTGTTTTATACCTCCTTTCATATGGAACAGACACAGGGGTGTGGTTTAAGCTGCCATTTGACCATTCCATTTTAAAATAGGGATTTCAGTTCTGTAAGTAAGTTAATATATATATATATATATATATACACATATACTAGCAAAAGTGTGCCAGTTGGTGCACAGTGAAAATTATGTGTGTATGTTTTGCTATGTGTAGTTGCAGTGCTCACAGGAACCATCAGGAAACATCCGGGGGGCAATAATAAAATTAGTCTGAAGGTCCTAAAAAAAAACCAAATAATCGCATCATATTAAAAGAACAAACACACACTTATATCCTCCCTTACCTATACTACCTGCCAGCTAGAATATAGAGGGTCTATGTGGAATAAACCTGCAGGTCTGAGAACTGACCCAGGCAATCTAAACAGCACCTTTGGACAATCAAAAGCAGCCCATACATATATCCGATTTTACTTTCCCGACCGAGTTCTCCCATGACATACTGCAAGAACCGCCGGTCTGTGGCATAGAAGAATGGGAAAGGTGGTTCTGGCAAGATCAAACTAATATTGCATGAGCGCTTGGTTGGATAAGTAAAATCGGATATATGTATAGCCACCTTAAATCCTATACAGTATCCTGATTAACATGCAAGCTTCATATTTATTAGTATTTACCACAACAAGTTTAACTAACCTATGGGGTTAGGACCTGGGAGCACAGGATACTAATTGAATATACATGTTAGGGAGAGGTGTGAATAGAGGAGCTAAAAGCTCCACACAGAGTATAAAATGAAATAGAGCCTTCTTATAACAGAAGGTACCTCATAGAATCATGTTATTATAATAGCATTGCCTTAATAATCTAACATATAAACACATTTTTCACTTAAAGAAATGGGTGGGGACATGCAAAGTATCTTATTTATTGCCTGTGGCAAAGGCATGTGTCTAGTTATAATACAGCCTAATGGTATAGAGCAGGCGTGTTTAACTTGTGACCTTTTATGTGTTTGAAAACCACAATTCCCAGCATTCTCTGTTTGCAGTAAGTTTTTTCTTAATATTCTGTAGCTAAGGCATCTGTCTAGATCTAATACAGCCTAAGCTTGTGACCTTTCACATGTTTGAAAACTACAAATCCCAGCATTCTCTGTTTTGCAGTTAGTGTCTTCTTAATGAACTTTTCACATGTTTAAAACTACAACACCCAGCATTTCCTAACGGCACAGAATTCTGGAAAACTTAGTTTTCATACATCCTGGAATAAAGACATTTTCCTGACTTACAGACATTAAAAGCCCACAATCATGCTTTAGCGCTTCCTACCCAAGGGTTTGAACATGCAAGTGATTCATCTGCCCTTCCCTTACATCCATAGCTATTAGACTATTGGATTAGGGAAGCATTATATGGGTCGATTGGTTGGCGCAACGTTAATGCCCGCTTTGCGGCGGCAGCGCGAGTACCAGAAGAGGCACTCGTGTGGTCGTTTCAAAGTAATTTACCAGAGTTTGCGTGCCTCTTTACACGTAAGTATTAAACACCAACTAATAGCTGGCGATAAATACTTATGTGCGGGTGAGATTCACCCAAAATCGCACAGCCTCTGGTAAATCCCGTATGGGAGATTTGCCCAGAGAGCTTGTGCCTCTGGGTGAATCTCCCTGTTAGAGTCATAAACTTTACCATATTTGTACTCACTTCCAAATACCACCTACCTGGCAGTTATAATCTATAAAGTCTTAAGAGGTTCGTGCACACATGCGATCGCCGGTGCCGATGCATGACGTGTGCGAACGGCCATTTCAGATTATATTCGTGCTGTATATCGACAGAATGGCCATTTTAGCCGATAAAGTGCCCATACATGGCACGATTATCGGCCGTTCGTACACATCGTGCGTCACGGGTTGGCACCCGCGATCGCATGTGTGTACGAACCTTAAGGCTGGGTAAACACCAGTAACGAACCAATAGTGCCACGGATTAGTCGGCTGAAAATATGTGATGGTGTGGGGCAGCCAGTCGCGACCGAGTTCGGTCGTCCGTATCAGACAAATGGGTCAGTTAGTAAATCACGGCCAATCATGCTCCCCACAGGGTATAAAATGAAGTAGAGCCTTCTTATAACTGAAGGTACCTGACAGCCTCATGTTTAATATATCAATATTGGGGTAAAAACTGCCCATTTCTCTAAGAATGTTGGGTAGTTTCAGAGACATGCAAAGTCATTTAATGATAAACAGACACTTCCTGTCTAGCAAACAGAAACTGGGTTGTCTCATTACTTTCTATGGAGAGGGGAGGGGGAGTAAATGTGAGAGTGAAGAATGTTCTAGTTGGCTAAGACTGTCACATGTTTTACAAACAGCACATAACTAGGTGTAATACAGGAACTTCCTTACACTTTCTGTCTTGTCATGGACAGTGCCTAAGAGAATTTTTTGATTTGCTAACAGTGGAAGATCAGAACCTCTCATTGGATGTTAGTAAAATTCCACTTCCTTTTAGTGTCTACATGGAGACCCTGTAGAAATCCTTAACCTTGTCTTAACCTATCATTTTGAGTTTTCCATTCAAACTTAGGGGTGTCCAGTAAAGTAAGTTTAGTTTATTAATTGTATATAAATTGTTTTGTAATTTAGTAGTAGATAGTACTACTATACTTTTTATGGTGTTATTTCTTATGGTGATTTTAATTAAATAGTGCTAATTACACACATACATATGGACCTTTCCTATGTGTAATAATGCTATATACCCCCACCTAATTAGTTGCTCCTAAAAACTCAATGCAATCTCCGTAAAAATATAAATTTATAGTGTATAGTCACAGGCACTCTCTCCACCACCCTCTGATATCACACCTGGGTGCTGTTGTATGGATCAAGTGTTCACATAGGTAAGTATGTAGATTCAACGCACTCTCAGGATTTCTTCATCAAACATCATTTATTTAATACATCACTGTGTAGGCAACGTTTCGGTACCCTCCTAGGTCCCTTTCTCAAGCCTCATATCCAAATTTATTTATATAATATAAGGGATATATATACCCTTTTATATATTGTACCCTTGTACTTTACTCATTAGGTTAGGACTGATGCTGGGATACTGCCTTAAAGTGGCGCATCAGCTGACGCAAGTTTGTACAAACTAAGTAACTAAATGTATCCATTTTAACTTTAGTGCAGGTAATTTCCCTTCATTGCTTGCTTGTTTGATTATTATATCTAATTAATTTATGCTTATATGTATAGTTTGAGTGCTGGAGTCTTTTGTGTTTATATATATATAATATATATATAATATATATATATATTATATATATATATATATATAATATATATATACAACACTATATAATATATATAATACAGAATAGACAAACAGGTTATTCAATAAAAGTTCTTGGTTGCCCAACCAATCAGATGTTAGCTTTCAAATGTTAAATAAGTTCTAATTGGTTGGGGCAAATTTAGCACCATTTTAAACATTAGAACTTTTATTGTATAACCCTGAATTCTTATTAATATTATCTATATATTATTATATATATATATGAGATATATATACTTTGTCTCCTATATTACTGGCTCACTCTAAACTAAATGCTATTAGTCATGTTTATTTATATAGCAATGAAGTATTTACATTGATGATGAGCTTATTTTCTAGTAGACAGAAAGATTAATCAAAACCAGGCACTGTGGATCCTACAGATTGATTATAAACAATCTGTAAGTGCCTGGAGCTGAGCACATCTTATAAGTAAACAGAAACCACATAATGGGTTTTAGTAAAATAAATTAATTCAAGTACATGAACATATACGTTCTAGAAAAAAAAACAGGTAAGCGGGCAAAATAAAAATTTGTCATATCTAACTTTAATAATTTTTTTAAAAAAAAGACTAAAAATGAATATTAAAGGGCTGCCCACCCCAAAACTATAGCCCCAAATACTGCCCCATTCATGTAGTGAGTTTAATACGTACCTCACATCCCAGCTCCATATGGTTCTCCTGTAGTCCCCCCCCAAAGTCCCAAAAACTGCCCACCGGGAGGATAGCAGAGTCCATATAGGACTCTGCCTCCTACCTGGCCTCCGGGAGAAGTTTGGCATGCGTACTGCAGCCCTTCTCCCCCTCCCTCTCAGGATTCCCTCCCCCTAGCATAAATCCCTTTAGATATAGTATTCCCCCTGTCCCCCCAGCCCCAACCGGTACATTTTTATTTTTAGAAAGTGCCCCGAACATTACTTACCTCTCCTCTTTCCTCCGCTGCACTGAATGACCGGCAGCCGCGTCCGTGATTGGCTGCCGCTCAGTCAATCACAGAAGCGACTGCCGGTCCCGCCCCTCTGCTTGCATTTCCCCGCAGCCGCAGCGCGGCGGGGGAAAGAGGGGAGGTAAGTAGAGTTTGGGGCACTTTCTAAGAATAAAAACATAGCGGTTGGGGCTGGGGGGACAGGGGGAATACTATATTAAAAAATTTTTTAAGGGTGGACATACCCTTTAAGTTTATCACATCTGTTTTAAGCATAATAGGAATATCTGTTCCTAATGTATTTAGAAAGCGCCAAAAGAAATGTTTTTTGGTGTTAAGATAAACCTCAAAAAATTATAAAAAATATAGCGCAAGGCTATAAAAATGCATTATTGGGCTTATTGTTTTATTACTTACTAGAAGCACATTACTATTCCATTTGGAATAAGTGTCCTGGGGGATGTAAAACTATTTTCACTAATTTACAGAAAAAAACTGCAAATTTTGATATTATACAATAAAATTGAGTGGGGATCTTATTTACACATGTACAGAATTATTCCCCAAGTGTTTTAACCTATTGTATCAACATTACAAAGTGGGGGGGGGGGTCCTGTAGAATTTATTGAATTATCATTTTCTATCATATTACTGTAGTATATCGCTGTGGCGGAAGTCTGGTGTATGTATAGTTTATTTATAAACTATCCACTTAGGGACGCAGCGCTGTATAGTTACAAAATACAAGGGGACAAAAATGAAGACAAAAATAGGAATGTGATGGAGCTCTCTTAACTTCCTCTCCACTCTTTTGTGTTGAAGGGTATGTCCACCATAAAAACAACCTTTAAATAATAAGATAGAGGCCCCCTTCCCACCTCCAATCGCTATGTGTCCATGGGAATGAAGGGCTGTAAGTTCAGTTATGGATTTTACGCTAGCTTAAAAGGGGAGCAAGAATGGATCCAGACGGTGGGGGGCCAGACGGTGGGTGGGTGGGTGGGGATATGCGCAGAGGGAGGATGAAGGCTGCACGGAAACAGAAAAGGCATGGACATGGGTGATGTCAGGAGCTTGGATTTACAGCGAGATACTCCTGGTCTGCAAAAAGAAGGTTCTAAAAAGTTATGTAACTTAAAATTAGCTGAACACATTTTAATGGGGTTTGGCTTGTTTTAAAGCTAGGATAATGGCCAATAACATATTAAATTATGGTTTTGGGAGTGGATATTCCCTTTAATTGAAAGGAACACATTTTTAAAGATTTAGGCCAAATCGGTCATTTAAAATGATCAGACATGTTGGTGAACCATAGCTGATTGTGCATTCTTTAACAGGCCAAATGATAGGCAGATAAGCTGTGATGATGCATCAATCAGTAGACCTGTCAGTATAAATATCAGACAATAAACAGCTCTACCCTAAAAATAGGCCAAAAATGTTAATCACCAAACAAGAGACCCTCTAAACTCAAGCGGTACAAAAATTATTTTGTGTATTTAAGTTAAAAAAGATAAGGGAATGTCTCCAAATAGTACAGGTGGAATTTTGTCCCAGAACTTTTTGGGGTACCCTCACTCACCGTGCAGACACCGTGAGCTAAAGAATACACAAACAAGTATAATGCAATACCTGGATAATTATTCTGAAAAAAACTGTGCTATATCTTGTGGTAGGCGCAAACAAGGGCACTGCCCAAAAGATACCTACTAGTATCAAAGGGCAAGTTATCTGATATGACCTATCAACAATTGGTAGTGCTTCTTTTTTGTCGTTTGAAGAACTGCATCAAACATGCTTTACCTCTGGTATGAAAACAAGGCTACACTAAACTGTTACTTTGTTGCAAGCCTTGCGAGATAGCCCTGGTTTGCCTACTTTATATCTTCTATAGAAAGTTCTATCTTTCCTATTAACTATATATAATAAATAATATATACAAATGTTTTTTTAGATCACTTCTCAGGTAATGGTTTCTGGTGCTGTTTTTTAAGATATTAAATATTACCAACCTGAGTTCAAGTCCCGTCCTGGATTAAATGCTCGACTGTTGACAGTTGTAGAAAGTCTGTCACAACTAATGGTTTTGGAGACATTTGTATTAAAATTCCCATCAAACCTAGAAAAAGAAATAAAGTGTCAGTAATGATGCAACAATATATATATATATACTAGCAAAAGTGTGCCCGTTGGTGCACAGTGGCAAATATGTGGGTGTATGTTTAGCTATATGTGGATACAGATGATATAAAATCTTTAAATTCACTACTATAGAATTTAGGGATTTGTATATATAAAATAAAGATGTTAACAATAAAAGAAATCCTATGAAATCCTGGTTGTATTAGTGTCACACCCCTTTAATGAATATTTTACACAATATACAGAGGCAGAAGGGAACCTATTGGGTGTTGAGGGGGAAGGGAGAGATCCTGTTATATGGATCCAGTGTGAGAGAATGAAAAATGCAAAAGTTTGCTAATCGTAATTGAAGTAAAAGAAATTGAAAAGGTTAGATGTTAGGACCTTCCAGACTAGGGTTACCTTGACGTGGTTGGAAGGCTTTTCATTCATGTGATCACAGTAATGTATACTAAAACCCCTTTGTTTATAAAGTATGCCAGTGTGCAGATAATATGATGTTGTATGGGGCCTAGGAATGTGCATTGATTATCTTTTCTACGTTTGTATAAATGTTTGACCAGATCAGTAGCACTTCCACTAAATGAAGCTGTAAATTAGCCTAATTGGAGTGCTTCAACAATTCTTGTATGTATTTATTGGGAGGCTTGGTCAAGCCTCCATGTTGTAATAGCAACCCCAACACGCCCCTTTTATAGGAGGTCCTTTGCCTTTAATATAAAGCACTGGATGGCCTCTTCCCTCATTTTAAAAAGCCAAAGTGCTGAGGGGGAAGGGAGAGAGCCTGTTATATGGATCCAGTGTGTAAGAATGAGAAATGCAAAAGTTTGCTAATCGTAATTGAAGTAAAAGAAATTGAAAAGGTTAGACGTTAGGACCTTCCAGACTGGGGTTACCTTGACGTGGTTGGAAGGCTTTTCAATTATGTGATCACAGTAATGTATACTAAAACCCCTTTGTTTATAAAGTATGCCAGTGTGCAGATAATATGATGTTGTATGGGGCCTAGGAATGTGCATTGATTATCTTTTCTATGTTTGTATAAATGTTTGACCAGATATATGTGGGTGTATCTTGTAGCTATATGTAGCTATATGTGGATACATATGATATAAAATCTTTATACACACTACTATAAAACTTCAGGGATTTGTACAGTAAAAAAAAAAAGGCAAGATGTTAAAAATAAAAGAAATCCTATGAAATTTTGGTTCTATTAGTGTCACATCCCCTAAATGAACATTTTACACAATACACAATATACTGAGGCAGAAAGGAACCTATTGGGTGTACCCCAATAGATATTAGAGGGGACATATATACACACACATCTTTTGGATTGTACTGGAAGTGTTAGTGCTTTAGAAATGCATCCTTGTTAGTGGTTTGCATGATGGCTTACGGGACACTCCCCTCCACTGTACATCCAGACAAACTGAGTGGCCACGCTCCCACGGGAGAGTTTGAAACCTCCCTGCTTGAACCAGTATAAGAACGAAAGAACTTGTTTGGAGCAGGCCGCTTCTATGGACTTCAATCAGGAGTCAAACGATCAGCAGATAAAACTTTGCATTTATTAATAAATGTTAAAACCATCTATAACATAGATGTCTAGTCCATTTGCACATACAGTCAGACCACCAATTGTCTGATGCGTTTCGTGCCCTTAAGGACACTTCATCAGAGGAAATTGGCAACTGTACACCTGTATCTTAAATAGTCTACAATACAATTAGCATACTTAGTTATAGATTAACATGCTTAATTGGGATGAACAATATTAACCCTAACCGGGCCAGCAGCATTATTCATTGTAAATGTCTCTACAGCAGCTATACAGTCATAAACATATATATACACAATACATTAAAACCATCTCTATATAAAATATACAATAATATGATTAATATGAGAAATGATTATATTGAAATGGACATTATTTGTTATAAATATAACTATATATTAATTCTATCTGACGTGTATTTCTGAATCTATTAATATATCTATAGGGCTAAATTAAACAGATATATAAAAATAAATTACACATTGCACAAACTGTAAATGTTTGCCTGTATATATATATAAATGTGGAATCACATCTGGGAATTCATATCAGCATATAAGTAGTATCTCAAACATATAGAGGTTATATAATTACTGGCCACCGGCTCATAGAGAGACCTCCCAGTCATAATTCAGCCCTAATGGAACCATTGTCTTCAAGTTAAAAATCCACTGGGCTTCTTTGCGATATAGGATGTTCTTCCGACTACCACCTCTTCTAAGAGTCCTTATTGACTCTATACCCTGGAATTTGAAAACATGTTGTATACAATCATTATTTTCTTATATGTGCGGGCCAAGCGTGAATCCTGTGCCCCGATGCTTGAAAGATGTTCCAAAACCCTTTCCTTTAATTTTCTTGTGGTGAGACCCACATATTGTTTCATAGAGTTACATGTTGCCAAATAAATCACAAATTCTGTCTGGCAATTACCGTATATACTCGAGTATAAGTCGAGGTTGTTAGGCTTTAAAAAAAGCCTAAAAATCCTCCCTCGACTTATACTCGAGTCACTAACCAAATGCGGCCGCACACTTGATTCCTCTTCCGCATCCAATGCTCAGGCGTCTTGACGTCACTATTTGGCGCTGGTCTTACCCCCAGCGGAAGGAGGAGGAAGCGTGCGGCTGCACGAAGGAGGAAGCGTGCGGCTGCCAAACTTCTCTGGCTCTGATTAAGACATTTTTTTTTGTTAAGGCAAGTCCTCTCCTTCACTGGGGGTGGGGGTAGCAGGTGCAGTGCTTGCCACTGAAGATGTTTGAAAACTACAACTCCCAGCAACTAAATCATGCTGGGAGTTGTAGTTTCCAAACATCTTCAGTGGCAAGGAATTGGGTTTAAGTGTGTGGGATTCCTCTCCATTTAAAGGGCAACAAATGCCTTAAAACACTATAGATTCAGCAGAATTGTATGTATTGTTGAAAAGATTGCCTTCTGATTCTGTATTGTTTTGAGGCTTTAGTTGCCCTTTAAATAGACAGCAGAATTCCCATACAGTAGTCCCATACAGTACTAGCCATACTGGATTTAGTTATTTCTGTATGGGACTACTGTATGGGAATTCTGCTGTCCATTTAAAGGGCAACTAAAGCCTCAAAACAATACGGAATCAGAAGGCAGTAGTGGTCACAATTTCTACCCTCGACTTGACTCGAGTCAATAATTTTTTAGTGATTTTTTAGGTAAAAATTGGTACCTCGACTTATACTCGGATCGACTTATATTCGAGTATATACGGTAATGTAATTTTGGATAGGGTAAGTTTTGCCAGTAACTGTACTTTTAAATTCAGAAGAGATAATCATATATCTGCAACATTTACATAGTTTTCGTCCACATTTGTATGAACCAAAATGACATAGCCAATTATCACGCTTAAGGTGCTGAATTTTGTAAAAATTATACAGTAACTTACTGTAAATGGCTCTGAGACCTGGGAAAATGGTCTGGGGAACAGATAATCAGATTCTTTCAAATTAAGCTGGGTACACACACTCCAGATCATTGAAAGATGACAGACAGGATCTGCAAGATCCTGTCTGTCATCTTTCAAAGATATGCATACACATAGTCCCGAGCATTCCTATAAACATCATAGGGAAAACGCTCGGGGCTGTGTGTTTCCCTCGGCCTGCGGCAGAATCCTCTATAGTGAGTCTAACGCTGCCGATGGAAATTTTCAGACTTTCCCGAACGAGCTTTCGTCCGACCCGATCATTTGGAAAACGAAGGTACACACAGTACGATAAAGCCCCAGATCAGACGGTATCGGGCTTTATCGTTACTGTGTATACCAAGCTTTAGAATTGGTTACAATCAGATTCTTTCAGAAAGAAACTGATTGGTATACTAACTAATCAGATTCTTTCTGAAAGAATCTGATTGTAACCAATTCTAATTGGAAAATAATCTGATTGGTATACTAAGCAATCAGAATCTTTCTGAAAGAATCTGAATATAATCTGATTGGATATAATCAGATTCTTTCGGAAAGAATCTGATTGGTATACTAACCAATCAGAATTGGTTACAATCAGATACTTTCAGAAAGAATCTTATTGGTATGCTTTCTAGAAGAATCTGATTGTAACCAATCAGAATTGGTTACAATCAGATTCTTTTAGAAATAATCTGATTGGTATACTAACTAATTAGACTCTTTCTGAAATAAGCTGATTGAAACCAATTCTGATTGGAAAAGAATCTGATTGCTTGGTATAGCAATCAGATACTTTCTGAAAGAATCTGATTGTATTTAATCAGAATTGGTTACAATCAGATACTTTTAGAAATAATCTTATTGGTATGCTTTCTGAAAGAATCTCATTGTAACCAATTCTAATTGGAAAAGAATCTGGTTAGTATACCCATAAGATTCTTTTAAAGCTGGGTACACACAGTACAGATAAAGCCCAGATACCGTCGGATCTGAATTAGTTACAATCTGATTATTTAAAGGGGCCCATACACAATGCAATTTTGTTGTACAATCGACCTACAAACTCCACAATTGTACATCAATTGTTTTGTTAAGGGTATAGATAAAGTCTGGAGTGATAAAATTGAGAAGATCTGATTGAATGTCATCGGTCAGTACAGAAAATTTTAATCTGCCACAACAAAATTGTTTATGTGTATGGATGATCGTCCAACGAACGTCTTCCAACTCAATCCTGGAGTGTCAAATAAACAACTTCCTGGAAAAAGCAGCGCTCACAGTCTTGAAGGTGTGAGACCATAGAGTGTATATTTTGGTCACGATGGCAATGTGTGATGTGGTACACATGATAACAACAGGCACATTAATTGATGTACGAACACACAGCGAGATTCGTTAGCAAATAATATATGAAAGAAAAATCAGCGAACACAATTGCAAATTACTTCATTCTTCATTACCATTCGAAACCTCGACCCCAAAATGTGTTTTGCACGTTTGTCATTTCAGCCACATTATCGGCAATGATGAAATTTGCCCATATATGGTGAATTGGTTGCTTTCTAGAGGCACATATGATTGTGTAAGATGTAAATTGTTGCAGAATATCTGCCCATTGATGCCAGATTGTACACAGCAATGCCAACAATTTTATCTTGTTCGTTAATGTCCGATTGTACGACAATCGTTTCTAATTTAAATCTAAATGGTAGTTCATTGACCAATTTCATTGCATCGTGTATGGGCCCCAGATTCTTTTCTAATCAGAATTAGTTAAAATCAATGTCTTTTTCCCAGACCATTTCCCAGGTCCCAAAACTATTTACATTAAGTTACTGTATAATTTTTACAAAATGTTCAAAAATTTCTTGACATTTTCTTCAAATTTTCGAACGTGTCTTGAAAAAAAATCTGCAAAGTGGAATTCCTGCAAAATCCGTGAATCACGGAAATCACTATTTTTGATCTATTTATTGTAACATTGTATAGAGTATTATAGTTCAGTAGAAACACAGTGAAATACAACTGTTGTGCAGAGCTTGAATCAATGTTTCCCCTTAAATTTCCAACCAATAATATAGATCAATAGTAGATCCATTGGATCATTCTATAATTAAAGTTATCAATCTGTCTTTCAATATTCACCCTCCCCATTAACTCACAGCTGTTACCAGGGATTCTGTTAGAGAGGGATCACTATTGGTAAATCTGAGGTCCTATAAAGAACCCAGACTATCCTGTCATGTTTTAAAGAGCATGTCCACCCGAATTTTTATTTTTTTATATGGCATTCCCCATGGGCTCCCAGCCCCAACCGCATTATTTATTTTTTTAAAAAGCCCCCCAAACTCTACTTACCTCCCCTCTTTCCTCCGCCACGCTCCCGGCCCTCTGCTTGCTAGAAAATGCAAGCAGAGGGGCGGGACCGGCAGCCGCGTCTGTGATTGGCTGAGCGGCAGCCAATCACGGACGCGGCTGCCGGCAGTCACTTCGCCGGAGGAAAGAGAGAGGTAAGTAAAGTTTGGGGAGCTTATAAACCTATAAATAGAGCGGTTGGGGCGGGGAGACCAGGGGCAATCTTATACTTAATGGTTATACGCTAGGGGGAGGGAATCGAGAGAGGGAGGGAGAGGGAGGGAGGGGGGGGGAGAAGAGCTGCAGTACGCATGGCCAAATCTCCGGGAGGCCAGGAAGCAGGCAGTGTCCTATATGGACCTGCTAGCCTCCTGGTGGGCAGTTTTTGGGACTTTGGGGGGGCACTACCGGAGAACCCTATGGAGCTGGGAGTGAGGTAAGGATTAAACTACACTACATGGTGGGGCCAGTAGTTGGGGGGATTATAGTTTTGGGGGTGGACATGCCCTTTAATCTTATTACATTCTATCATTTCAGGACACAGGTTCATGGCTTCTATGGGGTCTATTGCTTAAATAATGTAATAAACGATTAACAAACTCACTTCATTGTTTCAGGGAAATGGGCATGGAAATGTTTTCCTTTCAGTCCCCCTATCATATATAGATATCACTTCCTGTCCAGCAAACTGCAGCTCTCCCTTTTTTTCTATTGAGAGGGGAGGGGTGGAGTGAGGTGAGAGTGAGAAGAATGTTTTATTTTGCTAAGACTGTCACATGTTTTACAAATTAAGTAACATACAAGTCTTGCAACTTCCTACCAACACTCTTGATTCGCTAACACTGCTATCAATCTAATATTAAGCAAACCACTGGATACACCCCTAAAAAGGGAAGTGATAAATATGTTCCTTTTTAAGCTTACATTGCCTCCATGTAAAACTTTCTGAGGTGTGGCTAAACACTCCAGTTTGAAGATACCATTACAAAACAGGAGTGGGGACTATGCAAGTACTTTTATTTACTTATATATTTTGCTTTATTTACATTTCTCTATACTTTAATGTCATTACTACATATTTGTTAATATTGGTATAACTATTTATTTAGTGCTTAAACAAAACATAAACACTGTCCCTTTGTATATTACTTTTACCTACCCCCACAATGTAAAAAAAACAAACAAACAATGTATTCCCCATGGATTTATAAATTTATTTATATAATAAATAAGGGATATTTTAAGGGTTGTTCAGAATTCTTTTTAACTATGTTCTAAAGGCTTTAAATATTTGGCAGTCAATAACTTTTCTGAAATGGTTAAATTAAATGGTTATATAGCTTTGTGCAATCAAATACATACATATAACCTTTTTAGAATCTGTCATTCCATTCAACACAAAAAAATTGCCATCATATTTGATTCTTAGGTTACAGATACACTGATACCCATGTCTTTACCCAAGATTATGCATGGTCCACATTGGGGATTTTAGTAACCATTCTGATGCACCAATGATTTCACTTTTGTTCAAAAAAAAGATACATAAGGAATAGACTCTAGGAATTTAAATACTTAATGTCACAAGAAGGATGTTTTGTCAAACTAAGCTGAATACATATGTCACAAGATGGATGTTTTGTCAAACTAAGCTGAATAGATCTACAGGGGGTTAATTCCAGAAAAATACAAAATAATGTGTCCAATTAAATTATTACTGGTTCTTGATTTTTCTTGAAAATATCAATCTGTGTATTTAAATCTTAAGGGCATCTCCACCCTTAAAATTAAAAACTGGTCACCTGTCCGTTACCTGCCCCCAACTGATATATTCAGCATTTTTAAAATAAATGCATTACTAACCATATAGTTATGGATAATTATTCCCTACATTCTGTCAGAGTAAGCTGGCTCCTCCCTCCATGCAATAAATCAAGGCTGTGACTGCTTACATCACAGACAATGGTTTGGTGCTGTTTCCCTGCTGCCTTCTCTGCACATGCTCAAGTTTACCAAAAGCTCATTGAGCAGAAGAACATACCTTTGCTAGAACGAAAGAAAATTTATTATTGAAATTCTAGATTCCTATCAATTACAGCTTAAATTTGGCCATGATCAACTGCAGCTGATAGCAAACAAATGTGGTTCTTGGTTTGGTTCTACAGCACATTTACGCACAGAAAAGTGCACAACAATTCCTGGAGTTTGAGTGGCCCGCTGTCAACTAATAGTGCTTACAGTAAACTTAAAGGGTATGTCCACCGTTATTTTAACTTTTATGTTACCAGTTTAACTGAAGGACAGGAGGTAAATGTCATATGTCTTACCTCCTGTCCTTCAGTAAAACTTACAGGAGACCAGAAGAAACTTACCGCATAACGATCCAGCGCTGCTGACAGCCTCCGACTACACTGACATTCTTAAAGTGGATGTGGTAAGTTGTAGGCGGGTGTGTAATACTAGTGTAATGTGGATAGGGTAACAAGACGGGAGGGAGAGGAGGGGGAGAAGGGCTGCAAGCACGCATGGCAGAATCTACCGGGAGCAGGTACGCAGGACAGTGTCCTATACTGGACCCTGCTACATCCTGGTGCGCGTTTTTGAACTTTGTGGAGGCGGGGACTACAGGAGGAACAGATGGAGTTGGGGATTGGGTAAGGGATTTAAACTAATACACTACTGTCGGGGCCAGTCTGTTGGGGGGATTATAGTTTGTGGGCGTGGACATGCCCTTTAATCAGTAGTGCAGCACTTGTATTTTGCCAGATGAGCATTAAAAGAATTTAGCAAAGTATAGAAATAATCTTCAGTTTGAAATTTTATTGAAAATAATAACTTTCCAAATATGGTAGGGTAGACCGCAATTTCGACTTACTGTAACTGTTTATATTTAGAACTGTCCATACGCTTTGCATGTAGTGCTCTCGATGCTTAAACTTATTGAATCATGTTATTTTACTCTTTTCTCAACAATCTTCCATTTTTCAAGAAACAACCCGAACTTGAAACTACCTCCCCTACATTGTATATTTTTGGGAATCTTACACGACCTTCAGCACTAGGCATGGTGTCATGCTTTCATACATACTGAGAGATTTCCGACGCACAAGTCCATGCAACTCGCATAGACACTGCTTTCAGGCGATTTGTGAAAACATCAAGTGATTCGGTTGTCAATCCTACCCTAACCCACTTCACAGTAAACCCCCCCCCCACTAAATGTCAATCCTCCCACATGTCCTGAATCAAATGGGTATGCCATATGCGTGGGTGCACACAGACGTGACCACCAACTAGCTCAAATAGCCTCATGCACAGTGCAAATACAAGTAACATCAAAGTGCTATGTCATTTGAACGCTTACTCTTTTTCAAGGTAACAGAACCGAAACTTGGAAATACCCCCCCACAAACATATATATATTTAATTTCTACACCTTCGCTACGTAACGGTTGCATGCTTTCATACATACATGTATGTATGTAGGTTGTATTTTATTTCTTATATAGCGCTACATATTCCACAGCGCTTAATCATATACTTTACTCAATTCACATCAAACCTATCAGTATGTATCTTTATGATTGTGGGGGAAACAGGCATGCCCGGAAGGAAACCCATGCAAGCATGGAGAGAACATACAAACCCCTTGCAGATGTGTCCAAGGATTGGAATCGAACTCAGGACCCTCAGCGCTTTGCAAGGCATCAGTGCTAACCACTGAGCCACAGTGCTGCCCAAGAATTCCAGACACAGTGCTCCATAGAACTCTGTACTTATAAAAATTTTTAAAAAATTAAAATAAATGGTTCAAAGTTGAAGCCTCAAATTTTTGGCACCTTGGAGAAGACTTTAGCTTTATTGTAAAGGGGCGGGGGGTCTGTTGTTAAGATTTTGTTTTGTTTGCATTTCCCTTTTTTTTATCATTCCCAAGATAATCATAGGCCATCTTGGAAAGAATTGTCCGAAGTGATTTTTCATTCATTTGCAAAGATCAATAATTAGGTATCAGAATGGGGGAGCTTGAATAGTAAGAGAGACTGGATAAGTTACAATATGTACACTGGAGAAAAGGTGCTTGCGGTGCTTGATATGCAGATATGTAAGGGCCTACACTAATTATCTGGCATTGTTCAACCAAAAGGCATGTCAGAGGACACGTGAACATCCTTAGGCTGGGTACACACCAGCAGATATTTTCGGCCGAACGACCGATTCACGGCTCATAGCGAGTGCTCGGTCGGGACGAATAGTCCCTCCGTGTGTACCCAGACTAAGACTGAAGAAAAAGGTTTAGTCTTCAAGTTCGGAAAGTGTTTTTGACTGTAAGAATGGTAAAGTCTTCCAGGGATGTTTGTTATGGCAGGTTCATGGTCAGTTGAAAAAAAAGGTGGATGAATTCTTCAAACAAGAAATGTTGCAAGTTATAGTATTGATACATAAAGTCAGAGTTGATCCAGGAAATTTCTGATTGCCACTTGGAGTCATGAAAGAATTTTTTCCCACTTCATAATTGGTGGGGTTCTTTTTCCTTCTCTGGATCAATATTAGGCAGGAAATGAGGATATTGCCTAGATGGGTTGGACTGGATGAACGTATGTCTTTATTCAACCTCAAATACTATACTATACTCGCATTTGTATATCTGTATTAATCATTTGCTGTAAAATTAACTGCTGCACTTGCAAGTAAAGTTATCTCTGTGTAGCAGGTGATAGCACTGTATCTGTGAACCACAACTGCGTACTGTGGTTTGGTCTTTATAATCTTCAAAAGCAGTGGCAACATCTGAGTTGATTTTGATATGAGCCATGATGTGCAGTAAGACATCACTGTTACTTTCTTTGTTGACAGTTGTGTCCATATATATGACATTAGGGGATTGTTATGCAACTCATTTGATACTGAAATATATCCTGGGAAAAAGTGTGGTACAACCAAAGGCTTACTCCATTGGTTTAATTTACTTTAGGCTTAGTTTTGCACAAGTGGCATGTTTTTGCTCAGGTAGTGTTTTCTTAGCAGTTGCCAGATGTTCGGAGGCGTCAGTGTTGATGAAACGCAAGAGTAGCATTTTTCTGCTGTTTAGGAATCTCTATAGTACCATGTGAAAGTAGCCTATAACCAGGTATATTCAGATTTCACTGAGAGTTTTATAAATACTTTTGTCTTTTTTGCCTCATATTGACTTGCTGTTGTGATTACTATATAACACTACAAACAACTTACGCGTTCCTCTTTCTTCGGGTTCTCGAGCTGCAGTATCCTCTTATTAAACGCCACTATTAAATAAGGCATTCATTTTCGCACTACTGTGTCGCACACACAAACTAAAGCAGGCCCTGGAAAAAGTTAAACCCACCATGCTTACCCATATTACATTTACACCCATTTACCCATTCCGTGGGATATTATAACTCCCGCTGACTGCTCTATTCGACAAACTTTTTTTTTTTTTACAGTGCTCAGTGTGCAACTCAAATGTTTTTTTTTTTACCATAAAGGCGTTGCATAGCTAGAAATACGGGTCCCCAAGCAAAACTACAATGGAACCCCCTCTGATGAAGTGGGTGTTTCCATGAAAACGCGTTAGGCTGCTCTTCGGATAGCCCTAGTATCTGTTGAACTTTTGATATTATATGCACTTGAAAATAAAAGCATCGATTTTTATCCCCTCCTGAGTTGCGTGTCCTATTCATAGTGGAAGTTGCTAATTTTTGTGCCGGACGGGGAGGCACCATCTTGGAACACAGCAACCAGGTGATCGGGATCGGCTGGTGCCAGCCAACAGGATCCGTGAGTACTATGGATACTACAATGGAACCCCCCCCTCCTGTTTCATATACAGAGGTTATTTGGTGGTGGGCAGCTGTGGTTGGAAAAGTGAGTTGGTGCCCCACTACGCCTCCTACTGTTACAGTGGCTTCTCCTGTTGTAGTTACATCACTGCACGGAGGGGAAAATATGCGCAATTATCCAAGAAGGAAGTGACATAAGTTTCTACAGCACTGCATTATGAAGAACTTTTATTCAGAAAAATTAACCTACTATCTAAATGCTGTAATGTTATGGATAACGTTACGTGGGGCATTTTGAATGCAGCAGACCTTGAGAAGGTAATTGGAAGTGTGCCTAACTGCCTAACAGCTGTTGGCAGACAGAGCAGGGGCCATATTTAAGGGGTTTCTGTTGGCAGACTGACATTTTTTTATTGATGCTTTTCAGCCCCAAGTGAAAGAAATTTTCCTGCAACAGATTTTGGAAGTGGTGGTAGAGCAATTCAGGAAAATATTAATACTTCACAAGGTATGGGACACAAACCTAAAGCTGGGCGACAATCTACGGATGGCAAGGCCTTACCGTCCGTTTTGTGCTGTGATTTGCACAATAGTTCTGAAATCTGAGCACATGTGATTCCCAAAAAACAGGTTTTAGAGTGCACATGTAAAGTGTGTAAGGAAAACATAAGTTTTAATTTTTTAATAAAAAATAACAGAAAGATACAGCCAGTAACAGGATAAGTGTGCTCGAAGGATCATACTCAGAAAAGCCCCCACAACTCGTCAAATAGCAAACTAGATAAATTAAAACAAAATGTTGCCTTTCAATAGATAGAACAGGATTGTATATAAAACTGTTAGAGCAGAAACATCTCATATGTGTATGTATTTGTGTCTCTTCATTTTTATCTATTTTTTATTTTTTTCAGTATTTTTTCCTTGAATATAATTGTAATTATAAATCTAATTTATTCCGATATTCACTTTTTTCTGGTTTCTTCATAGACAGTCTGCCAGTTCCCTTGTAGCTCTCGGAACCTTTGTTTCACACTTATACCTCTGTATTGGTCACAAATTTTTGATTATGTGTGCTATAACCACACACTAGGCATGTGAAATGGGGGTAAGCTGCAAAAAGTGTTTATTAGTGATCCTGCACCACACAACATGTTTTGGGTAACAAGTAACCCCTTTTCAAGTCACTTGATAAAGGGTACTTATTACCGAAACATGTTCAGGGTGTGCAAGGATCACTAATAAAAAAGCCTCACAGTATAGTCTGTAACAGTGTCTCATTCTACTACGAATTCCCCAGCAAGCTTGTGGCGTTGCAATCACGCAATGTTCAGCATTCGGAGCGCATGTGATCTGCATTTTTTCCGCAATCATGCCCTCCAATTGCTCGACATGGAACCACCCAGTGTCTGCTTTTAATGCGATCAATCGCAATGGATCACCGCTTTAAAGCGCACTAGTAGGGCCTAGCCCTTAATCAGCTTTCCTGAAATCCTGGTTTTCTTCTTTTATCCTTTTTTGTAGCTTACCCCCCATTTCACTAAGCCCAGTGTGAGTTGTAGCACATATATACTAACACATAGTGACCATATTAATTCGGTTCTACCCACTAAATGTGAATTTTAGTTTCATCAGTCTCAATTGATTCATTTAAAATTTGCCTAATTTTACTCTGTTATGGCTCGGGTGTTATCTACCCTGCTCCGGCACTTTAGGGAGCCCAAAATTTGCATTTCTCCTGTGACTAACTACACACAATAGAATGATTCAGGTTCAATCACTCCCTATTGTGTGGCCCGGTTGCAACCTTGCCCTGATTCTTTGCAAGGTTGAATCTGAAGAACATGTACTAATTGGTATCAGTGGCTGCGCACACTAGGCAAAACCGCACATGGAAAGTTGTAATTTTTTTTCAATTCAAAGTTTTTAATTCAAAACATGTCCTCTGCCTAGTTACAGCTGTAATACAATTGGTACCTTATAGCACATATTCTTATTCCATAGCTATATATGCAGATGATGGTGTACAGTGATGCGCGTTGCTGTACTTTAACGCAAGACATATAGATAATTGGTTTGTGCTAATTGTGTCTGCTGAGAGCTTTGTGCCACTAATATGTTTTTATATAGAGTCAGTTGGTAATGTTTTGTGGTTGCCATATAATGCAGAGAGAGAATCTGAAACTGGAATCCAGTAAAACTGGGGCTAAAGGTACCCTTGATGTGGTCTTCTGAAATGTCTGGCATAAAGCTTGCTGTTTACACACACAGGCTGTTGTGGGGGAAGGAAATACTGTTAATCATTTGCAGGCTTTGCTCCAGTGTATTCCGCCTTGAATTGTTTAATAAACATCTTGTAGTCCAGAGCTAAAGTTACAGTCGAACCCATTTTCATAGAGTATCACACACACACACAGAAACCTTACAAAGCCTCTTGCACGCATAGCTGCAACCTTTGTTGAGATAAAATGTCTTTGAAAAAAGTATCTGTGTAGTACACAATTCAATTTACACACTTTGCACACATACCTCGCCTTTTATATCAATTCACAAACCCTGTGTACACTAATATTTTATACCCCATATACAAGGATTTAATTAGTAGCACCGGGGAAAAAATGGTAGACTAGAAGGAGATGAGTGCATTTTGTTATAAAATATACACAACGGTTGTACTCAGTTAGTCTTGTTAGTCTTATTTGTGATTGCCCTCTACCTAATGAGGATTCATTGCTAATCACTGCCATTACTTCACACTGAACAGTGTTATTTTTATTTGGGAAGACTGGATCTTTTAAATAGTAGCACCAGCATTGCAGCCATGACGTGTTAGTGGTTTAATTTTGGAATCAAAGAATACCAATGCCAAACAAAATTTCTTAGTACAGGGTTAGTAGACACTTGTTAAAAAGGGTATCTCCACTCGTAATAAACATTTTTTGGCCATTTGGTTTATTGACGAACATGGAGGTAAAGTGCTCGTGTCTTACCTCACGTTCTTCAGAATTGTTCAGGAGCCACGAAGAAGTTTAAGGAACATGCGCGATCCATTGCACATATAAGAGAGTCCGATTGGACTTGTCAGACTACGCGCCATATAAGCTTACCTTTATTTATACGGTAGTTACTCTTATTTTCTAGCCATTGACAAAGCTTACCTTTCCCACTTACTTGCTGGATTTTCCTGCTCCACTGAAATCTCTTTCAGTCATCACTTTAAGTGTAACAACATATTAAATTCAGGGGGGGAAAGTATTTTACATATTCCTTCATTTAATAAATTTTTATAATTTATATATTTTGTTATGCCTTGCTAGGGTCAGTAGTGAGTTGCCATTTTACGTTCTGCAACAGTCCTTTTTCCGAGGATGCTTATTCTGGTATTCTGGATTATTTATAATATTTTTTACCTTATTGGCCTGTTGGATGGGTCAGCATGCTAAGAGCTTTAATAAGCAAGGGCAAGACTATAAAGGAAACTATACTCATACTAAATAGTGTGAGGATGAAACTTTCTGCATTGTAGTCTGTTTCTGTTGATCATTATCATTTACTTTAGTAGTAGTAGTAGAGGGAGACAATACAATTGGCCATGTATGGGAACAACATGTATGTTGCTACCACCACAGTTAAATGCCATGGTAATGACATCTATATGACCTTCTAACTGACACTATTAATGTGTATTAGTCAAATTTTTGGAAGCATTTATGCACAAATGCACAAGGAAATCACTGGGATGGTAGAGTAAGGTTGTGGAATGATTTTAAAAAAAGTCCTTGAGAGGATATCTTTTGTGTAAAACATTGCACTTTAATGGGGAAATGTGCACTCATACTCATCAAACAAGCCTAGTATTAGCTGTTGTCAATCCAAAGTTATAGGCTTGTAAAGTCTCTCTACCTACTCTGGCACTATCGCTGTGTCATAATCCCACCCCAAAAAGAGATTTATTAAGCTAGTTACAGGTTTTAATCAATATCTGCTATTCTCTGACTATGGACACTTGCGGGACATGGCTTATGCAGCTGATGCTCTGTCCCAGCAGTAAGATAAAAGTGGGCATTCTCATTCAGGGATGCTGGTGAAATCACAGCTCACCTGTGTAAGCAGGAAGCAGCCCCCTTTTTTCTGCTGTAAGTTTGGATAGACTGTGGCTAGAAGCATAATCTTTTAAGTAATTGTAAAGGTTAAAATGTGCCTTTTGTTTCATTTTTAATAGAGGATTTGAAAATAAAGATCACAGTTCCTCTTTAAAGCCCTTCCTATGGAAATGAAAGCTCTATGTCTTAATAAATCACCTTGAATCGGATCAAGAAAGTGCATCATTTTTTCCCTGTCAGAGGGAGTTCAGAGGGAACAGCTGTGTGCGTTATACAAATGTATGATCAGTACTCTTACAAAAAAGAAAGCAAAACTTAATTAAACTGCTATCATGCTGGGGTAGAAGTGCACTTGAAATTCAGTTATGGTAATTGTATCATAATGGTTTCAGAGCAATATATTTTGGCCAATATCTGGTTTGAATGCTTGTTAGTATGGAATAAACAATTCCCCTCTCCCCTCCTTACCCATTGACTAAATCATAGACACATGTGACACAAGTTTTGATACTTTTATGGATTTCACAGGGGATACCTTTGCTTTGCAAACTGTTTTAATTTATAACTTATTTTTACCATGAAGTTACATTTGTATAGTAAATCATCACGCTACATTTCTACATCATCATTGATTTCCATGAGCATTCTATTAAAGTGTTTGGTTTTTTGCTAATTTGGTGATAGTGCATCTATGGATATGGTATGCCAATGCACACATTCTATTCAACGGTTTGTGAGGAAAAGGATATCTCTGCTCAAACTCTGCCCATAAGTCTTATGATGGTGGGTCTCTTGGTGACCTCCCTGGTATAGCGGCAGGCAATGAGAATGCTGCTGTTCAGAGATCCAAGCAGTATTAAATTTTTCACAAGTTTGTAGGGAAGTTTTACTGCAGAACATTTCTGCAAGGGAGAAGGGGCATGTTTTTTCAAAATTCTAAAAAAAAAAAAAAAAAACTTTTCGTAAGTAGTTTAGTAAGTCTAATTTTTAAGTAAAAAACAACAAGACAACCTATTTTTATAGGGAACCGCACGATCGATCGTAATTTTTCTGACATGCCCGTTGTTCGTCCAATCCAGACGAACAAAAATCGATGTCGGTCACAGCCGCCCACACCAGCCAATATTTTCGGCCGATCAACCAAATTGCTGTGATTGGTCAGTCACCCGAAAATATTTGCTGGTGTTTGACCCAGCCTAAGAGGAGGTTTATTTTGTTGATTCTTTCAAAAGCTGTTGGGTGTCTGCTCTGGCTGTGACGTTTTTATGAATGAGGGGACGTGCTGTATGTTTCTCACTGTTGTGCAGTGATTTAAACTATTCACTGGAACACTGTTGCTATAGCCTTAGATTAGAAATTCTTACAATGGTAATATTTCCTCTTTATAACGTTTTAAGCATTTCAAATCTTTTCCATCTGTGCCTTTCGCAGAGGACATATTGACATATTTGGTACAGCATATATATATATAGTATATATATATATATATATATATTATATATAGATATATAATATAATATTTAATAATGAGCACACACGATTTCGTCTGAAAGTAGTCTGCCCCCACGATCATGTGTACAAGCTAAGATTCTTAAGTAAAATGTATCGTTTCCTAATTACAGAGATTTCTCAGGTAGAAGATCTTTTTCATTGTATTGCATAAACTTAATGATAGCAGATTTATCTTAGCATTACCCACAGTAGAAAGTCACCATTTATTAAAGCCATCTGTTTTTATTTTAAAGATTTGGATAACATATCAGACTAAAAAAGCTTGCGGAGTGCAATGTCATAGGGATTGCTTTAGTCAAATTACACTACAAATCTTAAACATGTGGAACCTATTTATTGGCCTTCTCCCCATCACGCTTAACCTCCATTTCTCACCTCCTGGTCTGCTGATTACTTTTTGGCAGTTTTTCAGCCTTGTTTTAAATATGTTGATTGTCTGTAGTGATTGGAGTTGGGGGTTTAACACGCTGCAGACACAACCAGTGTAGGTTTATTTTGAGGTTAATGAAATGTGAAATATACAGGGAGATTCAATAAAAGTTCTTTTTGTTTAAAATGGTGCTAATTTTGCCCCAACCAATCAGAACTTATGTAACATTTGAAAGCTAACATCTGATTGGTTGGGGCAAATTAGCACCATTTTAAACGATAAGAACTTTTATCAAATAACCGCGATAGTGTTACAATTGTGCCCATGTTGTTATTATGGTATTGTATTAAGTTATTTATGTTTAACCCAACACAGGTTTATTTTATTAATCTTGCTTTTTAAAGGCAACAGTACTTAGTTATTTCTGGATATGCTGGGCTGTCCTTGTTTCTACACCAGAACTTGTTGATTTCTGCTTGCAGCCTCTTACTGACTGACTTGTGCAGATGCTAAGATGAGATGGTTTGTGAAGGGGAGTCAACTTGCCATTTTGACAAGGGAGGGGATTGCTCCTGTCCCATAATTCAATATGTTTCAGTGCCTTCATTTGAAAAAAACCAAATTTAGAGAGGTATATAATGTTTGAAAGGACAATTGAGGGAAAACTAAAACTCTCTTGTAGTAAATAAAGAGAGAGAAATAAGATATTAAAGGGCAATATAGAAATTTATAAAGGGTCAAATAAAGCACCAAAATTACAGCGAACAGCATAGTTTGATATTGAATTAAGAGAACTAACTTAAATTTTTAAAACCTAATGTGAAAGCTTTCTCCCCGAATACATATGCATTGAAAGATTCTTCTCGTTATTTGCATTTAGTAGATAGAAGTAATAAATTCTGTACAAAGGAGGCTTCCATGTTGTTGCCAGTACAACTCATAGCCCATGTTGGCTTCAAAGAGCCACGCCACTCTATGCACAAAGTTTCTAGTTTCACTTGAGCAAAAGTTGAGTTTGAGGTGGCGCACCGTGTAAATGCTGTGTTTTTAGGAACAAACAAACCAAGAAGTCACAAGTTCTAATCCCCTAGTTTCCTATGTAACAATATAACATAGTCTACTGCCTGAGTTTATAGTCTTTTTGGTTGTTTGTGTTCCATGTTTCTAGAAAAAATAAAGCTTCTCATATGTAACAAACTTTATATTAGCAGCTGTATTTATTTACCAACCAGCTTGAATTGCCGACAGTCTTCCAGTAGCAATACAAAATATTGAACTGATTTAGTGACATTTACTGAAATGCACTTCTATCAAGTGCAAGTTCACTGGTGGCTGTTCTGCTTAAGTGCTGGGTTAGGAAACAATCAGACTATCGGGACACAGGTTCATTCCCATGCTTCCTTTTCCTTTATGTGTTAAGCAAAAGATAAAGACTCTACATCTACTAGTTTTTTTATTAGCCTTGTGGCTAATATATAAAAAAAGAGGTAGACAGCTTTCTTTTTAGAAAGACACAGTATATAAGGTTTCTGGTTCCATTCCCAATACTTACTTTTATTTTTTGCTGAAATGTTGTAATGTTTTGTTTCTTTCATCCATGCTAGCAAAGACATACAATGCAAAGATTACTTTCTTTTTTGTATGAAAAGCAAATGAATTTATCATTGTTGTCTTGGGACTTTAGTTCTAATTTAAACTATCTTCTAAATTTATTTTTCATGTATTATTTTGCAGAAATTTTTCTATTTTTTTATATTTCAAATTCTAACTTTCTCCCTCCTTTAAACTTTTTCCCTTAATCAGTAACAACTATTAGTTCTCTTAGACAGACTCAAGATATTGTTTAACTCAGGCATACAATACTCTCCCCAGCCAAGTCTTTGAACTATGCTTTTCAGGCAAATCGGTATTCTTGGTTTTCATTAAATTTGTGCAGCCAAGGTAAAAAAAACCTATTAGCAAATCTGCCATTTTCACAGACGACCAAAAACTAGAATCCACATTAAATTAGGAATCTCCATTTTGTGAAAAAGTCTAGTCACCCAGCAGTTCACAGATAAATTCTACTGATTCTTCCCTCAGGCTACAAAATAATTGCCTTCAATACGCAAGGAATATTTCCCATACTCCCTTTACTGCACAGCAAAACTATGTATTTCACACAAATTTCCAGCCTATATATTTATCTATGCTAAAGTATTTTTTTCTATTTTTTTTTTTTTTTACATATTTATAACTTTTTTTAAGCTCTAATGTGGGAGACTGTAAGTTACAGTCGTAAGTTATGTCTGGGACACAGAGGCTTCCTTCTGCCACACTGACAGACAATGCAGTCTCTTAAATAAAGATGATTGTCAGAAAATTACCTACATGTCCAAAGTTGCTTTCAACCGATTTTGACCTAAACATGAGGTAACTATTTGACATGTCCATAATTACACAAGTTTTTATCCCAGTTGTCTAAAATATTGCTGAGAAGTAGATTGGTCCAAAGTACTACCCATGAACTATATGCTAGCTCTTTATTATTGACAACTTTAATTATTGAGATACTAATAAGCTGTTAAAGCAATCCTTCACAAACGCAATGGTTTACCTCTGTGCAAAAGGTAAGCATCCAGTATGTCTGTTGTTTTCTTTTCGCCTGCAGGTTTAGTTTACCACAAACTGTTCCTGCTGGAATAGGGTATTGGCCACATTCTAAACTGTCAACAGACAACCAAAACTCTAATTGGAATTTGGAGCATTACCATATGTATTGCAGTGTGAACCACCTAGTCTTTATACTTTCCAATCTTATTCCATACCACCTACTAACCAGTCAGTGCAGCCCCATGTTAAGGGGTGGTCTCTTCATCCTTAACTTTTTTACAAGGTGTGAAAAACGGGGTGTTCCTTGGGATGATTGGCCATGAGGGTGTGGGGGATTTGAATCTGTGACCTTTTGGACTGTGTGTTTTAAAACGTATGCTTTACCAGTTGAGCCACCACTGCAGATGTAAATAACATAGGTACATTCAGGAACTTCCATATTAGTTGTGGAGACATCTGTAAAGAAAATGCTCTGTACATAGAGATATTGAATACTGGGGCTAGGGATCTATATATATATAATATATATATTATATATATATATATATATTATTATTTACATATAGGTAAGTATGTAGATTCACGCACTCTCAGGATTTCTTCATCAAAAAACCATTTATTTAATACATCACTGTGTAGGCAACGTTTCGGTTACCTTCTAGGTCCCTTTCTCAAGCCTCATATCAATTGTGATACAAACATTGTTTGTATCACAATTGATATGAGGCTTGAGAAAGGGACCTAGAAGGGTACCGAACGTTGCCTACACAGTGATGTATAAATAAATGGTTTTTTGATGAAGAAATCCTAGAGTGCGTTGATCTACAACTTACCTATGTGAATATTTGATCCATACAACACAGCACCCAGGTGTGATATCAGAGGGTGGCGGAGTGAGTGGCTGTGACTATCCATTATATAATATATATTATATATATTATATAGTTCCAAATAGAGAGAAGAGGGGGAGGACAGGGCCTCAAACAAATCATGTTCATTTAGAAAGATCATCTAAATGTTTCCTTAATGAGAGATAATAACCGAAGTAACTGATTCTTACAGAATGATTCATTTATGATACTACTACATTTAATGTCCTTAATAGAATTAATGGTGAGAAGTTTGTATTTATTATGGTTTTGAATAATATTGTAGCACTTTATTGCCATCTAAAGATTTTATTGAACTGATAGCACTTTATGAATTCATGGCACTTATATGAAGTTCACTTTGCACTTTTATCAATGGAGCATGAGCAAAGCTGTGTCCTTTGGTGCACAGTGGAAATTAGGATAATCATGCAGGTCTGAGAATAGACCCAGGCAATCCTGCCACATGTGTGGTTCAACTAAACAGCTCCATTGGGTGACCTGAGACCCAACATGATCCAGATAAACATGCTATGTTCATACTAAGTATTCACCACGGCTGTTCCACATTTGTAGTGCTTATGTCACGACTTGGGAGCACAGGATACTGATTAGCTTTATAGATTAAGGTGTGGTGGTGTTAAAGGTGCTAAACGCTCCCTACAGAGTATAAAATGAAATAGAGCCTTCTTATAACAGAAGGTATATCATTCACAGCCGGTAATGCATTGCCTTAATAATCTAACATATAAACACATATTTTCTCACTGACCTATCACATGTTTAAAAACTACAATTCCCAGCATTCTCTGTTAGCAGTAAGTTTCACATTTATGTTCATTGGCTAATGAATGTATACAGATGCAGGAGAAAATTTACCATGGTGAGAAAATTACCATGCTCGTGACTTTTTTTTTTGCTTTACCGGTATGTGTTACATTATTGAATTATATAAAACGTTTCAACATCTATATTTTTTTATTTTTTTTTTAAACAATAAAAAATTTAAATGTATGCTAATGTATTGTTTTTTTCTGTTGCAGAGAATTTTCAACTCTTTTGTGTACACAGAGAAAATTTCAAATGGAGAAAGTGAAGTTCAACAGGTAAGTTGGATTATAAAACAGCAGAGCTAAAACTGTATTTGGCAGCCTCCCTACACACTTTGATTGTGTACTTACTTATACGTTAGTTTATACTGCCGATATATTTGCAGTAGATACTGTGGGTCTTTTTACAATTAGAATAATTATATTGCTTTTTTTTATGGGGTGTTTTTTAATTGTGTCAAAAAAGTTTGTACTGAACAGAATAACTGAAAGCAATTAAAAACACTACAAACATCCCTAAATGCCCTACTGATTATGGTAATAGACTAGTGTAACCCACCATCCACATTAACCCTAAGTAAGATGACTGTAACAACTAAAAGTGTCGTACACTTATCTGTCTGAAGTCAATCATAGTCTTAGGTCACCAAAGGTGTCCATGGAGGAGATCAGGAGCAAGGGACACGGAAAGCGGCCTGTGAGTAACGCTGGATGCTTTTTGCCCCTGGATGGGGCTTTCTCAACAGCGAGCTACAAAGCGGAGGAACAGGAGTCCATTAGTACGCGAGATAGATGACACCACGAGTCCCGCAAAACTAGTTTTGTGTAAACCCGGTCCAATCAGTGCACTGATACATGGAGCAACACCCACTAGCGATCAGCCAGTCAAAGTCCACTGTGTGTACTTAGCATATGTCAACAAATAAGCACAGTGGGCAGCACGAATTAGCAGGACTAACTATTTGCATATTAGCACAAATGATCACATAAAAATGTACAATATGGTAGGTCACTGTGACATAGGCTGGCTAAACCACAGGGGTGTCATGGTGCCACAAGGTATGCAACAAGTGCCATGAGCTGGAAGTGTCCACACTTCCAGCTCATGAGCAATAAGGAATCACAGACAGTCACCAAGGCTTATGGCATCTAAAACATAAAACAATGTATTCACAGAAGCAAGATAAAAAGCAGAGGAGCACACTACTTTAGTGAACACTAGGGCCTAGTGTCCCGAAACGTTGTATGCCGTTGTTTTTGCACTAAAAGAAGTGTTCACTAAAGTAGTTTGCTCCTCTGCTTTTTATCTTGCTTGGATTATGGAGCCCTGGAAGTTGGGGGCTGAGAGGATTGCACCTACCAACTTGTCTGGCTAATGAGCCAACAGCGGTGTGCCATTGTACATTTGGAACTTCCTGCATTCACAGAAGCAAGCAGCTGGTTAAAAGTGAATAAAGATACCAGGTAAATCCACACAGGAGGTATATGCTAATCAAAGTAAGTATAAAAGGTAAGTGTCGTAATAAGGTGAGTATCCAAAACGGTGTTATCGACTACGATCCAAATGTGTAATAAGTATCCTCAAGTCAAGATAGGGATCCTGAGGAAGGGGATTAACCCCCGAAACATAGTGTATGTATTTGTACATATTAAGTGTACAAATACTTGTACACTTAATAAATGAGTGCTGTACCTCCTAGTTTGTGCTTTCTGTCCTTGATTTATTAAAGGAAATTTAAATGACACTGCAAACAAACGCAGATACCCAGGCAGCAGGTTTTGAATACATTTTAAAGAGACTTTTAAAAGGCGTTTCACACAATCTCCCAACAACTTCTATAATTACCAAAAGTATTTCACACAATGTTTTATTGGAGATAACAGAACAACATGTTTTAGACCAGTGTAGTCTTCCTCATGTTTTTCATTGTTTCAGACCAGTTGTGCTGTTACAGTATCTCCAGTAAAACATTGTGAGCACCGCTCGTTGGCTCTTGTGTGACTATACTTTAATGACGCACCTGATAGTTCATAGTCTATTTTCACTGGTATCCTACCCGTTATTTAGATTTATTTCAACTTTTTAGTTTTTAAATAGCATTTCATTCTGGATATGCCAAATCTTACCGTAATAGGGAAGTATAACCTCATATACTTGAAGTTTTCAAACAAGCAGAAGGCTATTGATTTAAATGCAGGGAGAATCAATAAAAGTTCTTATCGTTAAAAATGGTGCTTGTTTACCCCTACCAATCAGATTTTAGAACATTTAAAAGCAAGCATTTGATTGGTTGGGGGAAAACTAGAACCATTTTTAACAACAAGAACTTTATCGAATCTCCCTGTTTGTGCGTTTGCGCTGCGTTTTTGCCATTTTGCGTTATGGAAACGCATGTGTTAATGCACTAAAAAATCGCCAGCGCAATCCTGAACGCAAAAACACGGACGCAAACGCGCGAAAAATTATTGTCCCTTGTGTTCTAACCCTAATATGATGTGTGTGGGTTCCCCACAATAAAATTAGTGCTGTCAGATTGCTTAATGTAGAGGAGATGTGGAACCTTCATGCAGAAGATGGTCTATAGGTGTAGATTGTTGGACTTTTAATCTAAATTATGTATCCAGGTTGTTGAAATGTTAGGAGGTAATGCTGGCCATACACTATTATACAGATTTACTGTACCTAATATCGTTTAGTCCCTTTAAAGCCGATTTGTCATTTGATCTGACAATATTGAATTGGCTTTAACATATTGTTACCTGTGCAGATCCTGATTGCAACAGTCCATAGCTGCATTACACATTGGTTAACTACTCATAGGTCTTAAAGAGCATTGGGAATCTAAAAAACATTTATTAAGTTTAAGTGCCACTATAACCATATATATAACACCATAACAGTCCACACACATAGAAATAATAATTGTATTTATGTTTCTATTTATAGATTACATTTTGTTTTTGTAAATCATAATCTTAAACAAGTGGGCCAAATAATAAAAAAAAAGCTTGCAATAAGATTCTATATTGTCATTTATTTATTGTAAAAATACTATACTGCATGGATTTCTTAATTTTCTTGCTAAATTGTAGCTTTAAGGCAGAATAATACTTGTTTAACCTGGACACAGTAAATATTATGCTTACTACACTGAAACTGTGTGGTTCACTTTTAAAAGTTAGTTTGTGGTCTATAGCTGTTCCTTTTTATTTTCGGTATCCATAACAAGCAGTAATTCTAGAATGTGTGACATATATGAATAAGATTATCAAAAACATCAAAAAATTCCAGTCCAGTGTCAGAATACTTTAGTAATTCACTTTGCATAAGCTCTTGGAATGCCCTGACATTTTACACCAATATATGTAACAGCTGATGCATTACATAGGTCCTTAACTACTGTTAACATTAAATCTACTTTCGGCAAAGAGGCAGGGAGTAGTAATGGAACATGTTCCAAGGGGATATTTGGTTAACACTTAATTTTACTGAAAACCACAGTAACCTTTAGCTGGGAAAATATTTTAGTACTAAATGCATGCTTACTGCATGCACCAAATGAAAGGTAGAAAGAAATGAAGTGGCAATTTAATCGTAAGCTCAACATAAAACTAGATATACTTTATACAACAAATGTCATTGGCTTTTTTTTTTTAAAACAATGCAGATTTGCTTCCTAGATGTTTTATCTGATGCTTTTTTGAGATTTGCTGCAGTTTAAGGAATTTCAAGAAATTCTCCGTTTATCAATGTTATTAATGCACTGCCCTAAAGGCACTGCTGCCACTGATGTTCACTCAGCCCTTACAGAGAACAAAATACCTTCTGCTATAAATGCTATACTAAAGCAAAATATTTAAATTTTGACTCATCAGTACAATCAGTATCAATCGCTTGCCTTTTCACTTTGAAAGTATGGCTTTTTTGATGCAATTCTTACATAAAGAATTGTTCAGGCCAGATTTATTGGGACAGTCCTGAAAACTCAAAAACCTAAAAACTTTTATTGGAACTATAAGGCACGAAATGCAAACATTTTTCCTTATCCAGTTGCCAAATTAGTATTTCTACTTCAAACCCTATCAGAGTAAGGCAGTTTTAACACCCACCTCTGAAAATTCAGCCATCAGAGAGCTTCAAATAGTTAATAAATGACAAGACAGGACAAAGCGCCAAACTTTTTAATCCTTTTTAAAAAAGACCTTACAACAAAAATAGGTAGCTACTTACATGTATGGCTTATAGTAGAAAGGGCAGAGGGTCGTTGTACTATTGACCATCACATAAGCTAAATAATTTTTTAGCTGAGGCCTACTTTGTACTTCTGATGCAGTGCAAAATATGGTGCCATCTATCCCCTGTATTTGTTTCAGACTCCCATTGGGCTAAAGCAGCCTCTCCATCAATTATTAGTCAGTTGAAAGGATTTTATTCTTTATTCTTTTATAGTGTTTGATCATTTGATCTGATGATTATCTTTGGGAATGATAACGAAGTTGGAATACGGGCCATCCTGCTATTTTTAAAGTTGAAAGCCGATCGAAAAATCACTTTCCGGAAAGCTTATCCATTAAGTAATTTTTTCTCTATTGGCAAAGGTCAGGTGATCACCTAATATTGGTCAGTACTGTTAAATTTTTTCAAAGTCTTTCACTAGCAAACACTTCTCTATTTAAAGAAATATCGAGAAAGTGTCCATACGCTGTGCTATTATCACACGAAACGGCCATGCATACATGCAATCACACATTGTATGAGGCTTTAGAGGGCTTCCATATTGTTGCCAGTAAAACTCACATCCCGCATAGTGTTTTAGGTGCCATGCCCCCTTATCCTAGCATTCACTGTCTATGCACAGAGTGTTTTCTAGAACACACTGATATGGAATTGCTGATAAGACTTGCTTGTTACCCAGCTGGATTGCATACAGCCTTCCTGGGACATTACAAAATAGGCAGCTCATTTAACTTTTTTTCCCTTTATTTAGTTCTTAGCAAAAGATAAAGCTTCTAAATGTTCTGGTATTCTTGTAGCTGCAGTGTTGATCACCAGGAACAACACTTGTTTTAGAAACACACAGTCCAAAAGGTCATGAGTTCAACTCCCCAAAGGAATATATTATTGTTAAGGGCATGTCCACCCCCAAAACTATAATCCCCCCAACTACTGGCCCCATCATGTAGTGTAGTGTAATCCTTACCTCACATCCCAGCTCCATAGGGTTCTCCTGTAGTCCCCCCCAAAGTCCCCAAAACTGCCCACCAGGAGGCTAGCAGGGCTCTGCCTGCTACCTGGCCTCAGGTAGATTTTTGCCATGCGTACTGCAGCTCTTCTCCCCCCTCCCTCCCCCGCCTCCCGTTCAACTATCCCTCCCCTAGCATAAAACCCCTGTAATATAGTAATCCCCCTGGTCTCCCAGCCCCAACGCATGGTTTTTAATTTTAGAAAGCTCCCCAAACTCTTACTTACCTCTCCTCTTCCTCCGCTGCACTGAATGACCGGCAGCCGCATCCGTGATTGGCTGCCGCTCACAGATGCGACTGCCGGTCCCGCCCCTCTGCTTGCATTCTCGCAAGCAGAGGGCCGCAGCGCGGCGAAGGAAAGAGGGAGGTAAGTAAAGTTTGGGGGCTTTCTAAAATAAAAACCATGCGGTTGGGGCTGGGGGACTAGGGGGAAGGCAATATTAAAAAATAGAAATAAGGTGGACATACCTTTAAGGATAGGAGCATTTAAATACATTTACACAATAACTGCATTGGAATCCCCTATTCTTTGTCGGAGTGGGGGAGGAGCTCTGATTTGCTGTGAACTTCTAGGAAGTAAGGCTTTAACTCCTTGTTTTGATCTGTTGAACACTTGAAATATGTGCATGTACTGCGTACATCTTTTAGTAAGTGATTTCATAAATAACCCTGCGCCAAAGCAAAGGGAGAGGTGAGGCACAGCTTGTTGTATGTTTTCAGGTATCCCACCCTCCCGGAAGTCACAAAAGTCCCCCGATTTCTGGGGTGGTCTACCACAAGACCACCCCAAACTCCAGCAACTCCAGCCTCCTCCCCTGGAACGCCCCTTACCTGAACCGCAACGCCCTATCATGCCCTAACTCTGTCTCCAGCCACCCTTTTGGCTCCTAACTCGGCCTCTGCCCACCCCCTAAATGATTTCACAGACGTTGGGTCCCCTTGCCACTCCCCCTCCCCCGCTCTGCCTAGAAGCCTCAGTGCCGGGTGGGATGTCAGTGTTTGTGAATGTTTTCTTTATTGGAACAATGTTGTTGGAGACTTAAGTTCCTTTTAAAAATAAATTATTTGCAAGGTAGACAAAACTTCAGATACAGAGAATTTTTGGAATGTTTAATAATTTAAGGGCACCTGAAAGATTCTTGTGTGGACAGGACAGTATGTATGTATTTAGGGTTAAAAATGCTATTGGGGGTAGGCAACCAGTAGTTCACCATTCACTGTTCAGAGTTGGGGAATGCGGGGAATAGTAGTTATAGGGCAACGCAAATAAGTTGGAGGAGCACACTACTTCTCATGCAAAAGCAGCATACAATGTTTCGGGGATATGACTTCCCCTTCCTCAGGCATTGCTGTGGCCCTTAGGTGGAGGCTGGGAGATTGCACTAGCGAT
Source organism: Hymenochirus boettgeri (assembly GCA_019447015.1). NCBI lineage: Eukaryota > Metazoa > Chordata > Amphibia > Anura > Pipidae > Hymenochirus > Hymenochirus boettgeri. The sequence goes on from CM033472.1 coordinate 146,489,098, forward strand.
TGAGGGCCATGCCACAAGTGGGTGTGCTTGATTGTACCTTATTGGAACTAGGGGAATAGTAGTTATAAAACATTTGTTGCCTATCCCTGTGCTACATACTACTTTACTCCTAAGTGACTTGTACTACTACATACAGTTTTAAAGGGGCCAGTCTCTCTGCATGGTTTTACCTTTTAACAAAGAATGTTTAAAAATGAGTCCCATCATATTTTCTGCTAGTTTTAGGCATGGTGCACATGAGCAAATTTTCGTTGTCTGTTGTGGCAAACTGATATTTGCTTGGTAAATTTTGATTTGTAATTCATGTCTATATGAATGGCAGGTTTGAAAGTGGCAATTCTACATTTTATCTCTTATTAGTGGCTAAAAAAATCCGTAAAATTTAACCGCTACTGGATGTGGTGACACGCAACAAACAGTGGTAGAGGCATCATATACTGCTCATCTGACGTCTCCGCTGACTGCTATCCAAGATTGTTGCACTATTCCAGCTTCCATGATGGAGTAAGTAATCATTTTTGTTTTTATGTACAAAACTAGAATGAAACAAACATTCTTCTAAAGCACACACATAAACATACACTCAGACTAAGATTGTTAGAAGTTCGGTAAAATACTGAATGGTAGTATAGGGCTTCCTGGACAACTCAAGCAGTCACATCGGGTATTGCAAATTATGTGCTTTTATTGTGAATTCCAGGTAACATGTTTCAGACTACTTGGTACAGAATACCAGGGCAAACCTGAAGAAAACAGATTGTTAGATGATCAGTTCAACAATTTAATCTACAGCTCCCATACAGACAGGCTGTTTGGCAATCAACTATTTTTAGTGCAAATACATCTTGGATATAAGTAATACCTTTTATTGGCTAACTAAAATGATTGAAAATGCAATCATTTTAGTTAGCCAATAAAAGGTATTACTTTATATCCAAGATGTCTTCACTTTCATCTATGGCTAACACGGTATAATTCTCTACTACAAGTGCAAATACCAATAAATAAAATTTAAAAGGCTATACTTTTCTGTACTGGATAAAATGCTTTTTTTAAATTGCCCATACTGGAAAACTATAATTTTTTCCAACTACTATTAACTAGTTTGTTGTTGATCTGGTTCATATTTCTTTATAATGCACCCCCTTAATTGGTCTTTGAGACCCAACTGTACAATATATTATTATAATCGGTGCGCTACTACATAATAGCACACCATATAACATTCAGGAAGTGTACTGACCGTTGTGCCGCTTGTTTCTCTACCCTCCCGGCACTGCAGTGACTTCTGCTGAACTCTTGCGCGATCACTCCTCTTATACTGCAGGAAATTAGCACCTGGCAGATATCACGCAACCTGCAAAGTAAATGTAAGTATGCCCGTACTTACATGTACTTAGCAGGTTGCGTGATATCTGCCAGCTGCTGATTTCCTGCAATAGAAGATGAGAGTGCGAGAGTTCAGCAGAAGTCACTGCAGTGCCGGGAGGGTAGAGAAACGATCGGCAAAATGGTTAGTACGCTTCCTAAATGTGTGTGTGTGGGGGGGGCATTGCCTGTTTCTGTGGGGGGGGAGCTGTGTAAGGCATGGGCAGTATCTGGTGTGTGTGTGTGTACAAGGGGTACATTGTAAAAGATATGTACCCCCTACTTTAAATTATATGGCTATCCGATATCACCTAGGAGTTTTGTGCCCTTTTTAAAAGCACTGGCCTGCGGCCTTGTGCTTCTATATGGTCACGGAACTTCTCGGTAACATCTATATCCTTATACTTTACAGTAGGGGGTACATTATCTATAAATATCCAATCAGAAGCATCTTACATTTCAGCTGTCAATCAAGTGCATTATTAACATAAACTCTACTGCTGTGTGAAGTTTTGCTGTAACTAGAATGGTGACAGTTGTATGTGAGGATTGTAAAGTGGGAAATACCCCCTTCCAGTGCTGACTCATAGTGATTACGAAGCAAGCTTAACTTCACAAAAAGATGTAAGCAGGAGTCAGTTAAGTGTGGGAGGGGATACTTTGGCTGAGCTATCATGTAATGGATTGAAGGCATGCAGCTACACAATAAACCTTATATGAAGAGCTATTGCAAGTCTTTATAGACCTAGAACCTTGCAGCATTAATGCAAATGTTGAAAGTAAGAGATTATTGTGGAGATAACTTCATGCCATTATGCTATACTGTATTTTTTTTTAATTCTGGGGTTGTTTGCAGAGTAGAGAGTGAAATCTGCTAAAGATCTGCACTGGAAGATGAAATTAACAGAAAATTATCCATCTGACCCAATTTGTTTGTTTTTTTATGATTACCTATTCACTTCAAGCGGTCGATCAACAAAATGGCCATTGTTTTGTCAATCAAGTCTAATGAAATGTTCGAATCAATCACAAAAACGACCCAGCGTATGGCATGCTTGAGAATTTTGAAAGTAATACCTTTAAGAAAGCTGGTTACTTGATGCTCTTTAGGTGTATGGGCTTGTTCTCTAAATCCTTTGACTAGGTATATCTTACTATTCTGCACACACAATACCAAGAGGAGACGCTGTCCACTACAGTGAATGATTTTTGATTCATCTTCCTAGTTTTGTCTGCCGGCACGACCTATGGGTGTTTCTTGCGTTAACTTCCTAGTTATTCCTGTTGGTACAAAATAGTTATTTAGCTTTGAAAATGAATAATCTGAAATTATATGACAGAGATGGGAAATTTTGCTTCCCATTGACTTCAGTTAGTTTCATATGCAAAATTTTAGGTTTCACAAATTTCTTACCTCATTATGTATGGTCACAGGCAAGGAATGTTTTTGTTCAAGGTTAGTACCTAGCTGATCCGACACTACAAACCAACTACTGATTGAGAAGCAATTGTCTGCACAATAATTCAGAACAACTGACTTGAATATGAGAAGAAATTTACGAGCAAGACCTATTGTTTAGCATGTCCTATTTTGCCAGAAAATCAGTTCTTTATGTAAGTTTCCACCAATCCCCAGAAAATCTGACTAATTTATTAGAGCGGCTCAAATTGTCAGCCCTTTTGTATCCAGGTAAGTTGACTAAAAAACATACATTTTTTATTTGGCTTAAATGGACGTTATTACTTTAATGCGTGAAAGCGCTAAATCTGCTGCATTTGTAAAGTTGTATTATCTTACACATGCACAGGGAGGCAGTTTGAGTTAGAGTAGTGTTTGATTAGAGAGGAACTAACTTTGCTGTGGCTTTTGGTTGTTTTTTAAATTACCTGTAGTTAGTAGGGCGTCAGCTCCATTAATCCACCTCTTTATTGGTGGAAGTCTAAAGCTTCTCTAATTGTGCAACGAACATCTGTTTCGGGTGATAATCGCAAGTGTGTTGCTATTAAGTCAACATTTTTGTCTGCTAAGCCACCTGAGTTAACAGAAAAGAACAAGTTACATTTACAGTAGAAATGTTATCGTTTACTTGGAACAGAGTGGAAGCAAAAAAAAAAATCATCTCTAAAATCAGATTTTTTTTTTATGTTTCGATAGGCTGTCTGCAATCCCCACTTGCTGAAAAATAAATGCAGCTTTCGGGATTTCATATGGGTGTGAAGACATCTGTATATAAAATGCTAATAGAGACAGTACATAGTGAGGACAGGGAGCGTGGCTCTTTGAAGACTACATGGGCTATGAATTGTACTGCAAGAACATGTAAGCTTTTTTGTAAATGCAACTTACTTAGAGTTGTTTTGGGTAGAAAAGCTTTCATGCTAAGATTTTATAAAATCAAGTTTAGTTCTCCTTTAATGAAACTTTAATTTTGCAATAATGTGACCCAGGGCATCATTATTTAGATGTTTTAAGGTTTTCAGCAAAAAAAATTTGGCACAATTGCCAGCTAGTCTAAGCTGCACTAGCAGATATCTGAAAGAGAAATTGGACTTTATTTAGGGTATATATCAATAGTAGTTTAATCCGATATACACTGATATTGAGGATTTAAAAGTAACAAGTACACACCCATCACTTTTTTCACTTTTTCCCCCCAAGAATAAAATTATATATATTTTTTTTTTAGTTTTTCATTTGTTAGATCTAAAACTGTTTCAGAGAAGCTGACAATTTACAGCGTAAATTTAGGCCACACTCAAAAAAAAAAGTCCTGGTTAAGAGAACAGTAGCTTGATGTAAGATTCAAAGTTTTAGCAAATGCATTTTATCTTCTACATTGCTGATCTCCAGCTTGTAAATCCTGTTGAAGGAGAATAAAATGACTGCAGCCTGATGGGAATTAAATGTCTAAGTTCAAAGCAGCCTGCACATCAGAGCAGATGTCAATCAAATGAACATCTTGCAAGCTATGCAGGGAGCGTATTTCTGTGGGGAGGAGATCAAAGTAGGAGTCACTGCACTGTTTTCTCCCTTGGGATGTGGTTTCGATCAGTTCTTCATTAAAGTGAATCCAGAAGGCACTTTTTCCACTTCTATTTTCACCCCACTTTTTTCCTTTCTTAATGTAGCTTCCATTGAAAATGAATTTCAGGCAGCTTTTTGATCTTATGAAAGTCAGTGAAGAAACCAATTAAGTAAAATAAGTGTGTTTTTTCCTTACTGTAGACAACCCTGAGTTGGCCTAAAGGAATGCATTTGAGTGTTGTCATTTTATTTAGTTTACATGGACCCTGAAGCAGCAAAATGTGCCCATCTGCCCAAGTGCCATTGTTTAACTAGATATCTCTAAAACCATTTTCTTTCTACTACTACTTATGTGTTGATATCACATAAATAATAATATTGCATTTGAAAAAAGTTTTCTTAGATGGGTATGGTATATAGATAGGTGTGCATATATTTGCATGTTTGTTTTGGGTTGAAAAAGACAATCATTCATCAAGTACAACGCTTGCCTTAAAGGACATGTAAACTGGGCAAATAATTTTTTAACTATTAACAGGTAATTAGGATTAATTACCACCAATCTTAAATCTGCTTTTTTTTTTCTTCTCTGATCTTCCTATCCCTTGTTTTTTAGCTCTGGGAGTTTCACATTTTAAAGAGGGCGGAGCACAGTTAGTCAGTAAAGAACTGTCAATCACCCAGCCCCTCCCCCTGGCACACTACATGTAGAAACTATCCATTATATATAGGTAAAGCTTTTTTTTTCTATCACTGCATGGCTAATTGATTCAGAATTAAAGGGCATGTCCACCCTTAATAAAAACTTATATATGATAGGTCTTGTTCCCCAGCCCCAACCGCATTAGTATTATTGCAAAAAGTGCCCGACTCATTACTTACTTCCCCTCTCTTCGCCGCACAGTCCCGGCCCGCTTGCATAGAACTGCAAGCAGGGGGCTGGACCGGCAGCCAGGTCTGTGATTGGCTGAGAGGCAGCCCCTTACTGATTCAAGTAGTTATTACATCTCCCAGTGCTGCTTACCTTCCTATAGTAAAGCAGTTTTACTTTCACTATAACACAATATCACTGGTGAATGCTTATGGCTGTAGCGAGGCACAGATATCTTCACTGCACATGCTCCACACTCCATTTGTGCCCCAGTTTTGGGAGGGGGTGGCAAAATGTGCCCATCTGCCCAAGTGCCATTGTTTTAACTAGATATCTCTAAAACCATTTTCTTTCTACTACTACTTATGTGTTGATATCACATAAATAAATATATATTTGCATTTGAAAAAAGTTTTCTTAGATGGGTATGGTATATAGATAGGTGTGCATATATTTGCATGTTTGTTTTGGGTTGAAAAAGACAATCATTCATCAAGTACAACGCTTGCCTTAAAGGACATGTAAACTGGGGCAAAAATTTTTAACTAATTACACGGTAATTAGGATTAATTACCACCAATCTTAAATCTGCTTTTTTTTTCTTCTCGATCTTCCTATCCCTTGTTTTTTAGCTCTGGGAGTTTCACTTTAAAGAGGGCGGAGCACAGTTAGTCAGTAAAGAACTGTCAATCACCCAGCCCCTCCCCCTGCACACTACATGTAGAAACATCCATATATATAGGTAAAGCTTTTTTTTTCTATCACTGCATGGCTAATTGATTCAGAATTAAAGGGCATGTCCACCCTTAATAAAAACTTTATATATGATAGGTCTTGTTCCCCCAGCCCCAACCGCATTAGTATTATTGCAAAAAGTGCCCCGATCATTACTTACCTTCCCTCTCTCTTCGCCGCACAGTCCCGGCCCTCTGCTTGCATAGAACTGCAAGCAGGGGGCTGGACCGGCAGCCAGGTCTGTGATTGGCTGAGAGGCACGCCCTTACTTGATTCAAGTAGTTTTACATCTCCCAGTGTGCTTACCTTCCTATAGTAAAGCAGTTTTACTTTCACTATAACACAATATCACTGGGTGAATGCTATTGGCTGTAGCGAGGCACAGATATCTTCACTGCCGATATCTAGTTAAAACAATGGCACTTGGGCAGATGGGCACATTTTGCCACCCCCTCCCAAAACTGGGGCACAAATGGAGTGTGGAGCATGTGCTCCTCAGGGGACCTGGAACTACCTTAACCGTGCTCCTCTCACAGCTGCTCCTTCACTGACGCTGCTCTGTCCCCGACCACGCGCCCTATCTTAGTGCACATGCTCCGCCAATACACAGATAGAGTGCACAATCCGCAGAACAGCTGTTCGTGAAGGTGCGGCTTGCGAGAGGATAGCGTTAAGGTAAGTTCCAGTTCCCCTGAGCAAAACGATTATTCACAGGGAGGTGGGAACTAAGCTTTCTCACCTAACTGTGAAAATAGAAACGGATGCCAAATTACTTGTTTTTTTTAGGTTTAGTGTTCCTTTCAAGAGTTACAATACAATGGCCATGTAAACAAAGCTCTCTCATACGCATACCTTTCAAACAAGCTAGGATGTCTCTAGCATCTCTGGCTTGTTAAATTTATACTGGACTGCCCTATCTCTGTACTCAGGCCTTTTTATAAGCCCACCCCTAAAAATTATGTTCTGAATCTAGCTACAGATCTGCACCATTCTCTACTGATTTCTTCTACGATGAACACCTTTAGAGTTGATTTTGTTTTCTTCTCTCAGTGTGTGGCTAGCTTTAAATGTTAAGATGTTTTGGGGGGTTGGGAAGCTTACTGCTGTTGCTCTTCCCAGCGGGGACATTCTCCACCTTAAACCTTGGGGTAAGACCGGTGGTGCTGTTACAGCTAACAGTGCTGGCAGGAAAAAAAACGCTGTAAACTTTAGATAGGATTGTGCCTTTTTATATAAGACCCCCAATAGATGCGACGAAGAATGCACAATCACATGGAGCGCGATTATGTGCGCTTCTTAATTGGACCTTACTGGGGCGCATGCTAAAATGTACTCAAAATCATGTCTCTGAGTGCGCGCATGTAGGTGGGCCACTACCATAGGGTTACATAGGTCTTGCGCAACCACTAGCGCGATTTGTGTCACAAAAAGCTTCTGAATCACACTAGTGGGGCTTATTCTTAAGGAATTTGTATAGACCACAGTTCCTCCCATTGGGACCCACGATTCATTGCGAGTCTTGTCATCGCAAATCACGCTATGCTGGCCATACTTGAAACAACAACCTTTTGTTTTCTTTTTAGATCAGAACCATTTGTTATGCAGTCTATGTAGTTTTAAAGTGTTTCTTAAAGAGTAGTTATCCACTGGCTCTATTACATTTATTAATAAATATATATAATAACCCCAGTGCTACCAGAGGTTAGATCATAATATAGTATACAAGTCCAGTTCACACAAGGGATTTGTGAAAAAATGCCTTATATTTGCGGTACAATGAAACCAGACATTTCGGCCCCCTGTGCAGGGCCTTTTTCAAATAGCCGGTTGCTTTCATTGTACCACCAATAAAAGGCATTTTTTTCACAAATCCCTTTGTGCACTGGACATTTACTATATAGATATATATATATATATATATATATATATATATATATATATAATATATTATATATATAATATATATATAATCTAATTGAAAAAAATTTGCTTCAGAGCAATTTTTAATAATTGATAACTGCTTTTTTTTTCAGTATTGACTGTAACTCTTGGTATACCTGCCTGGCTTTACCACTAAGCAAAAGGCTAAGGACTTGCAAGCATGCCCCTTTATCCCACCATTAATAGTGGCTGCCAAATCAAATTGTTCTAGCCATTAGTCCACTCCCTAGTTACCCATCAAATGGTCAGGTATCAGGTTTAAATAGTGTTTTGGCAATTGGCCTGGTAAGGCTCACCGATGTAATTGGGGGAATTTTCACTCCGCATTACCAAGGACAGACAGGATTTTAAATAACATACTATCAGTAGCAGCCTCCATAGCTTAATACAGGAAAAAATATACATAGAAAACGAGAGAATAAATGTAATACCAGAACCGGAACCTAATTTGTACCAGATCCCTGCTTTATGGAAGATTATGGGAAGCATGGCACACAGTGGGTAACTCTGGTGGTCTGGCACAAAGCAGAGAGTGACACAAACCGTTTCCCCGCATAACGGCAGTAATCGGGTGCCCTGTCTATGGTGTACCACTTTGAATATTGACCAGCCCTGTAATGGGTGTGTCCTTGTAAGTTGTGTACACTTACAGTATCTGTTACCTCAGAGTTTGTATCCAATAGTTAAATTTTCTGGTCCAATAATCTGTCCCCCACAGGTGTGTACAGGATCTTAGAACAGGGTCTTATAACACAGGATCTTGTGTTGCAGTCAATATCACTCCAAAGCACACCCCCAATCCACACTTTCACTTTCACTTCTCTCCTCCTACCATAGAGAGAGCAGGGATGTATGCTTTTATTACGGACACACTTGCAGGATGGGGTATTATATAAGGAGTCTTGGTGTATATGTCCATTACAAAACACATCATATCCTGTGTAGACATACAAACATTTTTTGTTTTATACCTCCTTTCACATATGGAACAGAACCAGGGGTGTGGTTTAAGCTGCCATTTGACCATTCCATTTTAAAATAGGGATTTCAGTCTGTAGTAGTAAGTTATATATATATATATTACACATTACTAGCAAAATGTGCCAGTTGGGTGCACAGTGAAAATTATGTGTGTATGTTTTGCTATGTGTAGTTGCACGTGCTCACAGCCCCATCAGAAACATCCGGGGGCAATATAAAATTAGTCTGAAGGTCCTAAAAAAAAACCAATATCGCATCATATTAAAAGAACAAACACCACACTTATATCCTCCCTTACCTAACTACCTGCCAGCTAGAATATAGAGGGTCTATGTGTAATACCTGCAGGTCTGAGAAACTGACCCAGCAATCTAAACAGCACCTTTGGACAATCAAAAGCAGCCCATACATATATCCGATTTTACTTTCCCGACCGAGTTCTCCCATGACATACTGCAAGAACCCTCCGTCTGTGGAACTAGAAGAATGGGAAAGGTGGTTCTGGCAGATCAAACTAATATTGCATGAGCGCTTGGTTGGATAAGTAAAATCGGATATATGTATAGCCACCTTAAATCCTATACAGTATCCTGATTAACATGCAAGCTTCATATTTATTAGTATTTACCACAACAGTTTACCTAACCTATGGGGTTAGGACTCTGGAGCACAGGATACTATTTGAATATACATGTTAGGAGGGTGTGAATAGAGGAGCTAAAAGCTCCACACAGAGTATAAAATGAAATAGAGCCTTCTTATAACAGAAGGTACTCATAAATCATGTTATTATAAATAGCATTGCCTTAATAATCTAACATATAACACATTTTTCACTTAAAGAATGGGTGGGGACATGCAAAGTATCTTTTATTGCTCTGGCAAAGGCATGTTGTCTAGTTTTAATACAGCCTAATGGTATAGAGCAGGCGTGTTTACTTGTGACCTTTTATGTGTTTGAAAACCACAATTCCCAGCATTCTCTGTTTGCAGTAGTTTTTTTTTCTTAATATTCTGTAGCTAAGGCATCTGTCTAGATCTATACGAGCCTAAGCTGTGGACCTTCAACATGTTTGAAAACTACAATCCCAGCATTCTCTGTTTTCAGTAGTGTCTTCTTATGAACTTTTCACATGTTTAAAACTACACCACCCAGCATTTCCTAACGGCACAGAATTCTGCGAAAACTTAGTTTTCATACACCTGGAATAAGACATTTTCCTGCTTACAGACTTAAAGCCCACAATCATGCTTTAAGCGCTTCCTACCCAAGGGTTTGCACATAAGTGATTTCTGCCCTTCCCTTACATCCATAGCTATTAGACATTGGATTAGGAAGCATTATATGGGTCGATTGGTTGGCGGCAACGTTAATGCCCCTCTTTGCGGCGGCAGCGCGTACCAGAAAGAGGCACTCTTGTGGTCGTTTTCAAAGTAATTTACCAGAGTTTGCGTGCCTCTTTACACGTAAGTATTAAACCCCAACTAATAGGCTGGCGATAATACTAGGTTCGGGTGAGATTCACCCAAAATCGCACAGCCCCTGGTAAATCCCGTATGGGAGATTTGCCCAAGAGCTTGGTGCCTCTGGTGATCTCCCTGTTAGAGTCATAACTTTACCATATTTGTACTCACTTCCAAATACCACCTACCTGGCATTTATAATCTATAAAGTCTTAGAGCTTCGTGCACACATGCGATCGCCGGTGCCGATGCATGACGTGTGCGAACGGCCATTTCAGATTATTTCGTGCGGTATATCGACAGAATGGCCATTTTAGCCGATAAAGTGCCCATACATGGCACGATTATCGGCTTCGTACACATCGTGCGTCACGGGTTGGCACCCGCGATCGCATGTGTGTACCAACCTTAAGGCTGGGTTAAACACCAGTAACGAACCAATATTGCCACGGATTATCGGCTGAAAATGTGATGGTGTGGGCAGCCAGTCGCGACCGAGTTCGGTCGTCCGTATCAGACAATGGGTCAGTTGTAAATCACGGCCAATCATGCTCCCCACAGTGGTATAAAATGAAGTAGAGCTTCTTATAACTGAAGGTACCTGACAGCCTCATGTTTTAATATTCATATTGGGGTAAAAACTGCCATTTCTCTAAGAATGTTGGTGTTTCAGAGACATGCAAAGTCATTTAATGATAAACAGACACTTCCTGTCTAGCAACAGAACTGGGTTGTCTCATTACTTGCTATGGAGAGGGGAGGGGGAGTAAATGTGAGAGTGAAGAATGTTCTAGTTGGCTAGACTGTCCACATGTTTTACAAACAGCACATAACTAGGTGTAATACAGGAACTTCCTTACACTTTTCTGTCTTTGTCATGGACAGTGCCTAAGAGAATTTTTTTGATTTGCTAACAGTGGAAGATCAGAACCTCTCATTGGATGTTAGTAAAATTCCACTTCCTTTTAGTGTCTACATGGAGACCCTGTAGAAATCCTTACCCTTGTCTTAACCTATCATTTTGGTTTTCCATTCAAACTAGGGTGTCCAGTAAAGTAATTTAGTTTATTAATTGTATATAAATTGTTTTGTAATTTAGTGTAATAGTACTACTCTACTTTTTATGGTGTTATTTCTTTATGGTGTTTTAATTAAATAGTGCTAATTACACACATACATATGGACCTTTCCTATGTGTAATAATGCTTATACCCCCACCTAATTAGTTGCTCTAAAAACTCAATGCAATCTCCGTAAAATATAAATTTATAGTGTATAGTCACAAGGCACTCTCTCCACCACCCTCTGATATCACACCTGGGTGCGTTGTATGGATCAAGTGTTCACATAGGTAAGTATGTAGAATTTCAACGCACCTCTCAGATTTCTTCATCAAACATCATTTATTTATACAATCACTGTGTAGGCCAACGTTCGGTACCCTCCTAGGTCCCTTTCTCAGCCTCATATCCAATTTATTTATATAATATAAGGGATATATATACCCTTTTATATATTGTACCCTTTACTTTACTCATTAGGTTAGGACTGATGCTGGGATACTGCCTTAAAGTGGCGCATCAGCTGACGCAAGTTTGTACAACTAAGTAACTAAATGTATCCATTTTAACTTTAGTGCAGGTAATTTCCCTTCATTGCTTGCTTGTTTGATTTATTATATCTAATTAATTTATGCTTATATGTATAGTTGAGTGCTGGAGTCTTTTGTGTCTTATATATATATAATATATATATAATATATATATATCTATATATATATATATAATATATATATATATATATACAATATATATAAAAATATACATAGAAGACAACAGGTTATTCAATAAAAGTTCTTGGTTGCCCCAACCATCAGATGTTAGCTTTCAATGTTAAATAAGTTCCTAATTGTTGTGGGCAAATTTAGCACCATTTTAAAACATTAGAACTTTTATTTGTATAACCCTGATTCTTATTAATATTATTATATATATATATATTATATATATATGAGATATATATACTTTGTCTCCTATATTACTGGCTCACCTAAACTAAATGCATTAAGTCATGTTTATTTATTAGCAATGAAGTATTTACATGCTGATGATCTTATTTTCTAGTAGACAGAAAGATTAATCAAAACCAGGCACGTGGATCCTACCAGATGATTATAAACAATCTGTAAGTGCCTGGAGCTGAGCACATCTTATAAGTAAACAGAAACCACATAATGGGTTTTTAGTAAAATAAATTAATTCAGTACATGAACATATACGTTCTAGAAAAAAAACAGGTAAGCGGGCAAAATAAAAATTGTCATATCTAACTTTATAATTTTTTTAAAAAAAGAAGCTAAAAGAAATTAAAAAGGGCATGCCACCCCCAAAACTATACCCACCCCCCAACTACTGGCCCCATCATGTAGTGTAGTTTATCCTTACCTCACATCCCAGCTCCATATGTTCTCCTGTAGTCCCCCCCCAAAGTCCCAAAAACTGCCCACCGGGAGGATAGCAGAGTCATATAGGACTCTGCCTCCTACCTGGCCTCCGGGAGAAGTTTGGCATGCGTTACTGCAGCCCTTCTCCCCCTCCCTCTCAGATTCCCTCCCCCTAGCATAAATCCCTTAGATATAGTATTCCCCCTGTCCCCCAGCCCCAACCGTACATTTTTATTTTAGAAAGTGCCCCCGAACATTACTTACCTCTCCTCTTTCCTCCGCTGCACTGAATGACCGCAACCGCGTCCGTGATTGGCTGCCGCTAGCCATCACAGAAGCGACTGCCGGTCCCCGCCCTCTGCTTGCATTTCCCCGCAGCGCAGCGCGGCGGGGAAAGAGGGGAGGTAAGTAAGTTTGGGGCACTTTCTAAGAATAAAAACATCGGTTGGGGCGGGGGACAGGGGGAAACTATATTAAAAAATTTTTAAGGGTGACATACCCTTTAAGTTTATCACATCTGTTTTAAGCATAATAGGAATATCTGTTCCTAATGTATTTAGAAAGCGCCAAAGAAATGTTTTTTGGTGTTAAGTAACCTCAAAAAATTAATAAAAATATAGCGCAAGGCTATAAAAATGCATTATTGGGCTTATTGTTTTATTACTTACTAGAAGCACATTACTATTCCATTTGGAATAAGTGTCCTGGGGGATGTAAAACTATTTTCACACTAATTTACAGAAAAAAACTGAAACTGAAATTTTGATATTAACAATAAAATTGAGTGGGGATCTTATTTACACATGTACAGAATTATTCCCCAGTGTTTTAACCTATTGTCAACTTACAAAGTGGGGGGGGGGTCCTGTAGAATTTATTGAATTATCATTTTCTATCATATTACTGTAGTTATCGCTGTGGCGGAAGTCTGGTGTATGTATAGTTTATTTATAACTATCCACTTAGGGACGCAGCGCTGTATAGTTACAAAATACAAGGGGACAAAAATGAAGACAAAAATAGGAATGTGATGGAGCTCTCTTAACTTCCTCTCCACTCTTTTGTGTTGAAGGGTATGTCCACCATAAAACAACCTTTAAATATATAAGATAGAGGCCCCCTTCCCACCTCCAATCGCTATGTGTCCATGGGAATGAAGGCTGTAAGTTCAGTTATGGATTTTACGCTAGCTTAAAAGGGGAGCAAGAATGGATCCAGACGGTGGGGGGCCAACGGTGGGTGGGTGGGTGGGGATATGCGCAGAGGAGGATGAAGGCTGCACGGAAACAGAAAAGGCATGGACATGGGTGATGTCAGGAGCTTGGATTTACAGCGAGATACTCCTGGTCTGCAAAAAGAAGGTTCTAAAAAGTTATGTAACTTAAATTAGCTGAACACATTTTAATGGGTTTGGCTTGTTTTAAAGCTAGGATAATGGCCAATAACATATTAATTATGGTTTTGGGAGTGATATTCCCTTTAATTGAAGAACACATTTTAAAGATTTAGGCCAAATCGGTCATTTAAAATGATCAGACTGTTGGTGAACCATAGCTGATTGTGCATTCTTTAACAGGCCAAATGATAGGCAGATAAGCTGGATGATGCATCAATCAGTAGACCTGTCAGTAATAATTCAGACAATAAACAGCTCTACCCTAAAAATAGGCCAAAATGTTAATCACCAAACAAGAGACCCTCTAAACTCAGCGGTACAAAAATTATTTTTGTGATTTAAGTTAAAAATAAGGGAATGTCTCCAAATAGTACGGTGGAATTTTGTCCCAGAACTTTTTGGGGTACCCTCACTCACGTGCAGACACCCGTGAGCTAAAGAATACACAAAACAGTATATGCAATACCTGGATAATATTCTGAAAAAAACTGTGCTATATCTTGGTAGGCGCAAACAAGGGCACTGCCCAAAAGATACCTACTAGTATCAAGGGCAAGTATATCTGATATGACCTATCAACAATTGGTAGTGCTTCTTTTTTGTCGTTTGAAGAACTGCATCAACAGCTTTATCCTCTGGTATGAAAACAAGGCTACCACTAAACTGTTACTTTGTTGCAAGCCTTGCGAGATAGCCCTGGTTTGCCTACTTTATATCTTCATAGAAAGTTCTATCTTTCCTATTAACTATATATAATAAATAATATTACAAATGTTTTTTTAGATCACTTCTCAGGTAATGGTTTCTGGTGCTGTTTTTAGATATTAAATATTACCAACCTGAGTTCAAGTCCCGTCCTGGATTAAATGCTCGACTGTTGACAGTTGTAGAAAGTCTGTCACAACTAATGGTTTTGGAGACATTTGTATTAAAATTCCCATCAACCTAGAAAAAGAAATAAAGTGTCATGAATGATGCAACAATATATAATATATACTAGCAAAAGTGTGCCCGTTGGTGCACAGTGGCAAATATGTGGGTGTATGTTTAGCTATATGTGGATACAGATGATATAAACTTTAAATTCACTACTAAAGAATTTAGGGATTTGTATATATAAAATAAAGATGTTAACAATAAAAAATCCTATGAATCCTGGTTGTATTAGTGTCACACACCCTTTAATGAATATTTTACACAATATACAGAGGCAGAAGGGAACCTATTGGGTGTTGAGGGGGAAGGGAGAGATCCTGTTATATGGATCCAGTGTGAGAGAATGAAAAATGCAAAAGTTTGCTAATCGTAATTGAGTAAAAGAATTGAAAAGGTTAGATGTTAGGAACTTCCAGACTAGGGTTACCTTGACGTGGTTTGGAAGGCTTTTCATTCATGTGATCACAGTAATGTATACTAAAACCCCTTTGTTTTATAAGTATGCCGTGTGCAGATAATATGATTTTGTATGGGGCCTAGGAATGTGCATTGATTATCTTTTCTACGTTTGTATAAATGTTTGACCAGATCAGTAGCACTTCCACTAAATGAAGCTGTAAATTAGCCTAATTGAGTGCTTCAACAATTCTTGTATGTATTTATTGGGAGGCTTGGTCAAGCCTCCATGTGTTAATAGCAACCCCAACACGCCCCTTTTATAGAGGTCCTTTGCCTTTAATATAACACTGGATTGGCCTCTTCCCTCATTTTAAAAAGCCAAAGTGCTGAGGGGAAGGGAGAGAGCCGTTTATATGGATCCAGTGTGTAAGAATGAGAAATGCAAAAGTTTGCTAATCGTAATTGAAGTAAAAGAAATTGAAAAGGTTAGACGTTAGGACCTTCCAGACTGGGGTTACCTGACGTGGTTGGAAGGCTTTTCAATTATGTGATCACAGTATGTATACTAAAACCCTTTGTTTAAAAGTATGCCAGTGTGCAGATAATATGATGTTGTATGGGGCTAGGAATGTGCATTGATTATCTTTTCTATGTTTGTATAAATGTTTGACCAGATAATGGGTGTATCTTGTAGCTTATGTAGCTATATGTGGATCATATGATATAAAATCTTTATACCACTACTATAAAACTTCAGGGATTTGTACATTAAAAAAAAAAGGCAAGATGTAAAAATAAAAGAAATCCTATGAAATTTTGTTTCTATTAGTGTCCCATCCCCTAAATGAACTTTACACAATACACAATATACTGAGGCAGAAAGGAACCTATTGGGTGTCCCCCAATAATATTAGAGGGGACATATATACACACACATCTTTTGGATTGTACTGGAAGTGTTAGTGCTTTAGAAATGCATCCTTGTTATGGTTTGCATGATGGCTTACGGGACACTCCCCTCCACTGTACATCCAGACAAACTGAGTGGCCCACGCTCCCACGGGAGAGTTTGAAACCTCCCTGCTTGAACCAGTATAAGAACGAAAGAACTTGTTTGGAGCAGGCCGCTTCTATGGACTTCAATCGAGTCAAACGATCAGCAGATAAACTTTGCATTTATTAATAAATGTTAAAACCATCTATAACATAGATGTCTAGTCCATTTGCACATACAGTCAACCACCAATTGTCTGATGCGTTTCGTGCCTTTAAGGACACTTCATCAGAGGAAATTGGCAACTGTACACCTGTATCTTAATAGTCTACAATACAATTAGCATATCTTATTTGATTAACATGCTTAATTGGGATGAACAATATTAACCCTAACCGGGCCAGCAGCATTATTCATTGTAAATGTCTCTACAGCAGCTATACAGTCATAAACATATATATACACAATACATTAAAACCATCTCTATATAAAATATACAATATATGATTAATATGAGAAATGATTATATTGAAATGGACATTATTTGTTATAAATATAACTATATATTATTTCTTCTGACGTGTATTTCTGAATCTATTATATATCTATAGGGCTAAATTAAACAGATATTAAAAATAATTACACATTCCACAAACTGTAAATGTTTGCCTGTATATATATATAAATGTGGAATCACATCTGGGAATTCATATCAGCATATAAGTAGTATCTCAAACATATAGAGGTATATAATTACTGGCCACCGGCTCATAGAGAGACCTCCCAGTCATATTCAGCCCTAATGGAACCATTGTCTTCAAGTTAAAAATCCACTGGGCTTCTTTGCGATATAGGATGTTCTTCCGACTACCACCTCTTCTAAGAGTCCTTATTGACTCTATACCCTGAATTTGAAAACATGTTGTATACAATCATTATTTTCTTATATGTGCGGGCCAAGCGTGAATCCTGTGCCCCGATGCTTGAAAGATGTTCCAAAACCCTTTCCTTTAATTTTCTTGTGGTGGACCCACATATTGTTTCATAGAGTTACATGTTGCCAAATAAATCACAAATTCTGTCTGGCAATTACCGTATATACTCGAGTATAAGTCGAGGTTGTTAGGCTTTAAAAAAGCCTAAAAATCCTCCCTCGACTTATACTCGAGTCACTAACAATGCGGCCGCACACTTGATTCCTCTTCCGCATCCAATGCTCAGGCGTCTTGACGTCACTATTTGGCGCTGGTCTTACCCCCAGCGGAGGAGGAGGAAGCGTGCGGCTGCACGAAGGAGAAGCGTGCGGCTGCCAAACTTCTCTGGCTCTGATTAAGACATTTTTTTTTTGTTAAGGCAAGTCCTCTCCTTCACTGGGGGTGGGGGTAGCAGGTGCAGTGCTTGCCACTGAAGATGTTTGAAACTACAACTCCCAGCAACTAAATCATGCTGGGAGTTGTAGTTTCCAACATCTTCAGTGGCAAGGAATTGGTGTTTAAGTGTGTGGGATTCCTCTCCCATTTAAAGGGCAACAAATGCCTAAAACACTATAGATTCAGCAGAATTGTATGTATTGTTGAAAAGATTGCCTTCTGATTCTGTATTGTTTTGAGGCTTTAGTTGCCCTTTAAATAGACAGCAGAATTCCCATCAGTAGTCCCATACAGTACTAGCCATACTGGATTTAGTTATTTCTGTATGGGACTACTGTATGGGAATTCTGCTGTCCATTTAAAGGGCAACTAAGAGCTCAAAACATACGAATCAGAAGGCAGTAGTGGTCACAATTTCTACCCTCGACTTGACTCGAGTCAATAATTTTTAGTGATTTTTTAGGTAAAAATTGGTACCGTCGACTTATACCTCGGATCGACTTATTTCGAGTATATACGGTAATGTAATTTTGGATAGGGTAAGTTTTCCCAGTAATGTACTTCTAAATTCAAAGAGATAATCATATATTTGCAACATTTACATAGTTTTCGTCCACATTTGTATGAACCAAAATGACATAGCCTTATCACGCTTAAGGTGCTGATTTTGTAAAAATTATACAGTAACTTACTGTAAATGGCTCTGAGACCTGGAAATGGTCTGGGGACAGATATCAGATTCTTTCAAATTAAGCTGGGTACACACACTCCAGATCATTGAAAGATGACAGACAGGATCTGCAAGATCCTGTCTGTCATCTTTCAAAGATATGCATACACATAGTCCCGAGCATTCCTATAAACATCATAGGGAAAACGCTCGGGCTGTGTGTTTCCCTCGGCCTGCGGCAGAATCCTCTCTATAGTGAGTCTAACGCTGCCGATGGAAATTTCAGAGACTTTCCCGAACGAGCTTTCGTCCGACCCGATCATTTGGAAAACGAAGGTACACACAGTACGATAAACCCCAGATCAGACGGTATCGGGCTTTATCGTTACTGTGTATACCAAGCTTTAGAATTGGTTCAATCAGATTCTTTCAGAAAGAAACTGATTGGTATACTAACTAATCGATTCTTCTGAAAGAATCTGATTGTAACCAATTCAATTGGAAAATAATCTGATTGGTATACTAAGCAATCAGAATCTTTCTGAAGAATCATATATCTGATTGGATATAATCAGATTCTTTCGGAAAGAATCTGATTGGTATACTAACCAATCAGAATTGGTTACAATCAGATACTTTCAGAAAGATCTTATTGGTATGCTTTCTAGAAGAATCTGATTGTAACCAATCAGAATTGGTTACATCAGATTCTTTTAGAATAATCTGATTGGTATACTACTAATTAGACTCTTTCTGAATAAGCTGATTGAAACCAATTCTGATTGGAAAAGAATCTGATTGCTT
This sequence comes from Hymenochirus boettgeri, assembly GCA_019447015.1. Classification (NCBI taxonomy): domain Eukaryota; kingdom Metazoa; phylum Chordata; class Amphibia; order Anura; family Pipidae; genus Hymenochirus; species Hymenochirus boettgeri. Next base: position 146,508,495 of record CM033472.1, read on the forward strand.
GGTATAGCAATCAGATACTTTCTGAAAGAATCTGATTGTATTTAATCAGAATTGGTTACAATCAGATACTTTTAGAAATAATCTTATGGTATGCTTTCTGAAAGAATCTCATTGTAACCATTCTAATTGGAAAGAATCTGGTTAGTATACCCTAAGATTCTTTTAAAGCTGGGTACACACGTAAAGATAAAGCCCAGATACCGTCGGATCTGAATTAGTTACAATCTGATTATTTAAGGGGCCCATACACAATGCAATTTTGTTGTACAATCGACCTACAAACTCCACAATTGTACATCAATTGTTTGTTAAGGGTATAGATAAAGTCTGGAGTGATAAAATTGAGAAGATCGATTGAATGTCATCGGTCAGTACAGAAAATTTTAATCTGCCACACAAAAAATTGTTTATGTGTATGGATGATCGTCAACGAACGTCTTCCAACTCAACCCTGGAGTGTCAAATAAACAACTTCCTGGAAAAAGCAGCGCTCACAGTCTTGAAGGTGTGAGACCATAGAGTGTTATTTTGGTCACGATGGCAATGTGTGATGTGGTACACATGATACCAACAGGCACATTAATGTGATGTCCGAACACACAGCGAGATTGTTACAAATAATATATGAAAAAAAATCAGCGAACACAATTGCAAATTACTTCATCTCTCATTACCATTCGAAACCTCGACCCCAAAATGTGTTTTGCACGTTTGTCATTTCAGCCACATTATCGGCAATGATGAAATTTGCCCATATATGGTGAATTGTGCTTTCTAGAGGCACATATGATTGTGTAAGATGTAAATTGTTGCAGAATATCTGCCCATTGATGCCAGATTGTACACAGCAATGCCAACAATTTTATCTTGTTCGTTAATGTCCGATTGTACACAATCGTTTCTAATTTAAATCTAAATGGTAGTTCATTGACCAATTTCATTGCATCGTGTATGGGCCCCGATTCTTTTCTAATCAGAATTAGTTAAAATCAATGTCTTTTTCCCAGACCATTTCCCAGGTCCCAAAACTATTTACATTAAGTTACTGTATAATTTTTACAAAATGTTCAAAATTTCTTGACATTTTCTTCAAATTTTCGAACTTGTCTTGAAAAAAATCTGCAAAGTGGAATTCCTGCAAAATCCGTGAATCACGGAAATCACTATTTTTGATCTATTTATTGTAACATTGTATAGAGTATTATAGTTCAGTAAAACACAGTGAAATACAACTGTTGTGCGAGCTTGAATCAATGTTTCCCCTTAAATTTCCAACCAATAATATAGATCAATAGTAGATCCATTGGATCATTCTATAATTAAAGTTATCAATCTGTCTTTCAATATTCACCCTCCCCATTAACTCACAGCTGTTACCAGGGATTCTGTTAGAGAGGGATCACTATTGGTAAATCTGAGGTCCTATAAAGAACCCAACTATCCTGTCATGTTTTAAAGAGCATGTCCACCCAATTTTTATTTTTTTATATGGCATTCCCCATGGGCTCCCAGCCCCAACCGCATTATTTATTTTTTTAAAAAGCCCCCCAAACTCTACTTACCTCCCCTCTCTTCCTCCGCCACGCTCCCGGCCCTCTCTTGCTAGAAAATGCAAGCAGAGGGGCGGGACGGCAGCCGCTTCTGTGTTGGCTGAGCAGCAGCCAATCACGGACGCGGCTGCCGGCAGCTCACTTCGCCGGAGGAAAGAGGAGGTAAGTAAAGTTTGGGGAGCTTTATAAACCTATAAATAGAGCGGTTGGGGCTGGGAGACCAGGGGCAATCTTATACTTTAATGGTTATACGCTAGGGGGAGGAAATCGAGAGAGGGAGGGAGAGGGAGGGAGAGGGAGGGGGAGAAAGCTGCAGTACGCATGGCCAAAATCTCCGGGAGGCCAGGAAGCAGGCAGTGTCCTATATGGACTGCTAGCCTCCTGTGGGCAGTTTTTGGACTTGGGGGGGCACTACCGGAGAACCCAATGGAGCTGGGATGTGAGGTAAGATTAAACTACACTACATGGTGGGCCCCAGTAGTTGGGGGGGATTATAGTTTTGGGGTGGACATGCCTTTTAATCTTATTACATTCTATCATTTCAGGACACAGGTTCATGGCTTCTATGGGGTCATTGCTTAAATATGTAATAACGATTAACAAACTCACTTCATTGTTTCAGGGAAATGGCCATGAAATGTTTTCCTTTCAGTCCCCCTATCATATATAGATATCACTTCCTGTCCAGCAAACTGCAGCCTCCCTTTTTTTCTATTGAGAGGGAGGGGTGGAGTGAGGTGAAGTGAGAAGAATGTTTATTTTGCTAAGACTGTCACATGTTTTACAAATTAAGTAACATACAAGTCTTGCACTTCCTACCAACACTCTTGATTCGCTAACACTGCTATCAATCTATATTAAGCAAACCACTGGATACACCCCTAAAAAGGGAAGTGATAAATATGTTCCTTTTTAAGCTTACATTGCCTCCATGTAAAACTTTCTGAGGTGTGGGCTAAACACTCCAGTTTGAAGATACCATTACAAAACAGGAGTGGGGACTATGCAAGTACTTTTATTTACTTATATATTTTGCTTTATTTACATTTCTCTATACTTTAATGTCATTACTACATATTTGTTAATATGGTATAACTATTTATTTAGTGCTTAAACAAACTAAACACTGTCCCTTTGTATATACTTTTACTACCCCCACAATGTAAAAAAAACAAACAAACAATGTATTCCCCATGGATTTATAAATTTATTTATATAATAAATAAGGGATATTTTAAGTTGTTCGAATCTTTTTAACTATGTTCTAAAGGCTTTAAATATTTGGCAGTCAATAACTTTTCTGAAATGGTTAAATTAAATGGTTATATACCTTTGTGCAATCAAATACATACATAAACCTTTTTAGAATCTGTCATTCCATTCAACACAAAAATTTGCCATCATATTTGATTCTTAGGTTACAGATACACTGATCCCATGTCTTTACCCAAGATTATGCATGGTCCACATTGGGGATTTTAGTAACCATTCTGATGCACCAATGATTTCACTTTTGTTCAAAAAAAAGATACATAAGGAATAGACTCTAGGAATTTAAATACTTAATGTCACAAGAAGGATGTTTTGTCAACTAAGCTGAATACAATGTCACAAGATGGATGTTTTGTCAAACTAAGCTGAATAGATCTACAGGGGGTTAATTCCAGAAAAATACAAATATGTGTCCAATTAAATTATACTGGTTCTTGATTTTTCTTGAAAATATCAATCTGTGTATAAATCTTAAGGGCATCTCCACCCTTAAAATTAAAAACTGGTCACCTGTCCGTTACCTGCCCCCAACTGATATATTCAGCATTTTAAAATAAATGCATTACTAACCATATAGTTATGGATAATTTTCCCTACATTCTGTCAGAGTAAGCTGGCTCCTCCCTCCATGCAATAAATCAAGGCTGTGACTGCTTACATCACAGACAATGGTTTGGTGCTGTTTCCCTGCTGCCTTCTCTGCACATGCTCAAGTTACCAAAAGCTCATTGAGCAGAAGAACATACCTTTGCTAGAGAAAGAAATTTATTATTGAAATTCTAGATTCCTATCAATTACAGCTTAAATTTGGCCATGATCAACTGCAGCTGATGCAAACAATGTGGTTCTTGGTTTGGTTCTACAGCACATTTACGCACAAAAAGTGCACAACAATTCCTGGAGTTTGAGTGGCCCGCTGTCAACTAATAGTGCTTACAGTAAACTTAAGGGTATGTCCACCGTTATTTTAACTTTTATGTTACCAGTTTAACTGAAGGACAGGAGGTAAATGTCATATGTCTTACCTCCTGTCCTTCAGTAAAACTTACAGGAGACCAGAAGAAACTTACCGCATAACGATCCAGCGCTGACAGCCTCCGACTACACTGACTTCCCGACGGATCCACAGTCCTTTGCATTGTGTGCGCGTGCGCACACAGTGCATAGGAGCGTGGACGCGGCGGAGACTGTCAGTGAGGCCAGCGCTGGAGCGATACGTGGGTAAGTTTCTTCTGGTCTCCTGTAAGTTTTACTGAAGGACAGGAGTAAGAAATATCGCATTTACCTCCTGTCCTTCAGTTAAACTGGAAACATAAAAGTTAAAATAACAGTGGACATACCCTTTAAAGATGTGGTTGATTGGGCATCTAGACCAAAAAAAATAGGTAGGACTTCTTACTTTTCTTTAAAAAAAAATTGACTTTACTAGTCCTTTAAGCAACCCAAATAATTCTTCACTGTAAAGGGCAGTATAATTGTTGAATCTTCTAACTAGTTTTGTTGTAATGGCGAATCCCGTAACACCTTCAATAGGGGAGCATATGTAAATGCAAACGTCAGAGTTGGAGGGGAATCTTTTAAACTGTAATACATATAGATGTGGTGTATGCAGGAGGGGGCATAGTCTGTATGGTTAAGGCTGGGTACACACGGACGACTATTTGTCCCGAGCGAGTGCTCGGCCGGGACAAATGTCCGTCGGTCATGGCAATAATGACGATCGATGACGATTTACAGACATGTCTGTTCATCCGAGCGGATGGATCGAGGTTGGCCTCTGCTGGTGTGTACCCAACCTTAAAGGGACACTAAACTGAAAAAAATGACTTGCCTTTATCCATTTCTATATTTTTAGTACTGTCAGGAACCTTTTTGCTCTCAGTGCTCCGTCACTAGATCTTCTCCATCTCCTGTTCAGGTCCCTCCTATTTAGTATGCATTTCTCCTCTATGTATCCACCCCCTCCCAAAACTGGGGCACAAATGGAGTGTGGAGCATGTGCAGTGAAGATATCTGTGCCTCGCTACAGCCAATAGCATTCACCCAGTGATATTGTGTTTAGTGAAAGTAAACTGCTTTACTATAGGAAGGTAAGCAGCACTGGGAGATGTAATACTACTTGAATCAAGTAAGGGGCTGCCTCTCAGCCAATCACAGACCTGGCGCGCCGGTCCAGCCCCCTGCTTGCAGTTCTATGCAAGCAGAGGGCCGGGACTGTGCGGCGAAGAAGAGAGGGAAGGTAGGTAATTATCGGGGCACTTTTTGCAATAATACTAATGCGGTTGGGGCTGGGGGAACAAGACCTATCATATATAAAGTTTTTATTAGGGTGGACATGCCCTTTAATTCTGAATCAATTAGCCATGCAGGATAGAAAAAAAAAGCTTTACCTAATATAATGGATAGTTTCTTACATGTAGTGTGCCAGGGGGAGGGGCTGGGTGATTGACATTTCTTTACTGACTAACTGTGCTCCGCCCTCTTTTAAAATGTGAAACTCCCAGAGCTAAAAAACAAGGGATAGAAGATCAGAGAAGAAAAAAAAGCAGATTTAAGATTGGTGGTAATTAATCCTAATTACCGTGTAATTAGTTAAAAATTATTTGCCCCAGTTTACATGTCCTTTAAGGCAAGCGTTGTACTTGATGAATGATTGTCTTTTTCAACCCAAAAACAACATGCAAATATATGCACACCTATCTATATACCATACCCATCTAAGAAAACTTTTTTCAAATGCAAATATATATTTATTTATGTGATATCACACCTAAGTAGTAGTAGAGAAAATGGTTTTAGAGATATCTAGTTAAAACAATGGCACTTGGGCAGATGGGCACATTTTGCCACCCCCTCCCAAAACTGGGGCACAAATGGAGTGTGGAGCATGTGCAGTGAAGATATCTGTGCCTCGCTACAGCCAATAGCATTCACCCAGTGATATTGTGTTATAGTGAAAGTAAAACTGCTTTACTATAGGAAGGTAAGCAGCACTGGGAGATGTAATAACTACTTGAATCAAGTAAGGGGCTGCCTCTCAGCCAATCACAGACCTGGCTGCCGGTCCAGCCCCCTGCTTGCAGTTCTATGCAAGCAGAGGGCCGGGACTGTGCGGCGAAGAAGAGAGGGAAGGTAAGTAATGATCGGGGCACTTTTTGCAATAATACTAATGCGGTTGGGGCTGGGGGAACAAGACCTATCATATATAAAGTTTTTATTAAGGGTGGACATGCCCTTTAATTCTGAATCAATTAGCCATGCAGTGATAGAAAAAAAAAGCTTTACCTATATATAATGGATAGTTTCTACATGTAGTGTGCCAGGGGGAGGGGCTGGGTGATTGACAGTTCTTTACTGACTAACTGTGCTCCGCCCTCTTTAAAATGTGAAACTCCCAGAGCTAAAAAACAAGGGATAGGAAGATCAGAGAAGAAAAAAAAAGCAGATTTAAGATTGGTGGTAATTAATCCTAATTACCGTGTAATTAGTTAAAAAATTATTTGCCCCAGTTTACATGTCCTTTAAGGCAAGCGTTGTACTTGATGAATGATTGTCTTTTTCAACCCAAAACAAACATGCAAATATATGCACACCTATCTATATACCATACCCATCTAAGAAAACTTTTTTCAAATGCAAATATATATTTATTTATGTGATATCAACACATAAGTAGTAGTAGAAAGAAAATGGTTTTAGAGATATCTAGTTAAAACAATGGCACTTGGGCAGATGGGCACATTTTGCTGCTTCAGGGTCCATGTAAACTAAATAAAATGACAACACTCAAATGCATTCCTTTAGGCCAACTCAGGGTTGTCTACAGTAAGGAAAAAACACACTTATTTTACTTTAATTGGTTTCTTCACTGACTTTCATAAGATCAAAAAGCTGCCTGAAATTCATTTTCAATGGAAGCTACATTAAGAAAGGAAAAAAGTGGGGTGAAAATAGAAGTGGAAAAAAGTGCCTTCTGGATTCACTTTAATGAAGAACTGATCGAAACCACATCCCAAGGGAGAAAACAGTGCAGTGACTCCTACTTTGATCTCCTCCCCACAGAGAAATACGCTCCCTGCATAGCTTGCAAGATGTTCATTTGATTGACATCTGCTCTGATGTGCAGGCTGCTTTGAACTTCAGACATTTAATTCCCATCAGGCTGCAGTCATTTTTATTCTCCTTCAACAGGATTTACAAGCTGGAGATCAGCAATGTAGAAGATAAAATGCATTTGCTAAAACTTTGAATCTTACATCAAGCTACTGTTCTCTTTAACCAGGACTTTTTTTTTTGATGTGGCCTAAATTTACGCTGTAAATTGTCAGCTTCTCTGAAACAGTTTTAGATTAACAAATGAAAAACTAAAAAAAAAATATTATATAATTTTATTCTTGGGGGGAAAAAGTGAAAAAAGTGATGGTGTGTGTACTTGTTACTTTTAAATCCTCAATATCAGTGTATATCGGATTGAAACTACTATTGATATATACCCTAAATAAAGTCCAATTTCTCTTTCAGATATCTGCTAGTGCAGCTTAGACTAGCTGGCAATTGTGCCAAATTTTTTTTGCTGAAAACCTTTAAAACATCTAAATAATGATGCCCTGGGTCACATTTATTGCAAAATTAAAGTTTCATTAAAGGAGAACTAAACTTGATTTTATAAAATCTTAGCATGAAAGCTTTTCTACCCAAAACAACTCTAAGTAAGTTGCATTTACAAAAAAAGCTTACATGTTCTTGCCAGTACAATTCATAGCCCATGTAGTCTTCAAAGAGCCACGCTCCCTGTCCTCACTATGTACTGTCTCTATTAGCATATTTTATATACAGATGTCTTCACACCCATATGAAATCCCTGAAAGCTGCATTTTATTTTTCAGCAAGTGGGGATTGCAGACAGCCTATCAGAAACAATAAAAAAAAAATCTGATTTTAGAGATGATTTTTTTTTTTTGCTTCCACTCTGTTCCAAGTAAACGATAACATTTCTACTGTAAATGTAACTTGTTCTTTTCTGTTAACTCAGGTGGCTTAGCAGACAAAAATGTTGACTTAATAGCAACACACTTGCGATTATCACCCGAAACAGATGTTCGTTGCACAATTAGAGAAGCTTTAGACTTCCACCAATAAAGAGGTGGATTAATGGAGCTGACGCCCTACTAACTACAGGTAATTTAAAAAACAACCAAAAGCCACAGCAAAGTTAGTTCCTCTCTAATCAAACACTACTCTAACTCAAACTGCCTCCCTGTGCATGTGTAAGATAATACAACTTTACAAAATGCAGCAGATTTAGCGCTTTCACGCATTAAAGTAATAACGTCCATTTAAGCCAAAATAAAAAATGTATGTTTTTTAGTCAACTTACCTGGATACAAAAGGGCTGACAATTTGAGCCGCTCTAATAAATTAGTCAGATTTTCTGGGGATTGGTGGAAACTTACATAAAGAACTGATTTTCTGGCAAAATAGGACATGCTAAACAATTAGGTCTTGCTCGTAAATTTCTTCTCATATTTCAAGTCAGTTGTTCTGAATTATTGTGCAGACAATTGCTTCTCAATCAGTAGTTGGTTTGTAGTGTCGGATCAGCTAGGTACTAACCTTGAACAAAAACATTCCTTGCCTGTGACCCATACATAAATGAGGTAAGAAATTTGTGAAACCTAAAATTTTGCATATGAAACTAACTGAAGTCAATGGGAAGCAAAATTTCCCATCTCTGTCATATAATTTCAGATTATTCATTTTCAAAGCTAAATACACTATTTATGTACCAACAGGAATAACTAGGAAGTTAACGCAAGAAACACCCATAGGTCGTGCCGGCAGACAAAACTAGGAAGATGACTCAAAAATCATTCACTGTAGTGGACAGCGTCTCCTGCTTGGTATTGTGTGTGCAGAATAAGTAAGATATACCTAGTCAAAGGATTTAGAGAACAAGCCCATACACCTAAAGAGCATCCAAGTAACCAGCTTTCTTAAAGGTATTACTTTCAAAATTCTCAAGCATGCCATACGCTGGGTCGATTTTTGTGATTGATTCGAACATTTCATTAGACTTGATTGACAAAACAATGGCCATTTTGTTGATCGACCGCTTGAAGTGAATAGGTAATCATAAAAAAACAAACAAATTGGGTCAGATGGATAATTTTCTGTTAATTTCATCTTCCAGTGCAGATCTTTAGCAGATTTCACTCTCTACTCTGCAAACAAACCCCAGAATTAAAAAAAAATACAGTATAGCATAATGGCATGAAAGTTTATCTTCCACAATAATCTCTTACTTTCAACATTTGCATTAATGCTGCAAGGTTCTAGGTCTATAAAGACTTGCAATAGCTCTTCATATAAGGTTTATTGTGTAGCTGCATGCCTTCAATCCATTACATGATAGCTCAGCCAAAGTATCCCCTCCCACACTTAACTGACTCCTGCTTACATCTTTTTGTGAAGTTAAGCTTGCTTCGTAATCACTATGAGTCAGCACTGGAAGGGGGTATTTCCCACTTTACAATCCTCACATACCAACTGTCACCATTCTAGTTACAGCAAAACTTCACACAGCAGTAGAGTTTATGTTAATAATGCACTTGATTGACAGCTGAAATGTAAGATGCTTCTGATTGGATATTTATAGTAGATAATGTACCCCCTACTGTAAAGTATAAGGATATTAGATGTTACCGAGAAGTTCCGTGACCATATAGAAGCACAAGGCCGCAGGCCAAGTGCTTTTAAAAAGGGCACAAAACTCCTAGGTGATATCGGATAGCCATATAATTTAAAGTAGGGGGTACAATATCTTTTACAATGTACCCCTTGTACACACACACACACAGATACTGCCCATGCCTTACACAGCTCCCCCCCCACAGAAACAGGCAATGCCCCCCCCACACACACACATTTAGGAAGCGTACTAACCATTTTGCCGATCGTTTCTCTACCCTCCCGGCACTGCAGTGACTTCTGCTGAACTCTCGCACTCTCATCTTCTATTGCAGGAAATCAGCAGCTGGCAGATATCACGCAACCTGCTAAGTACATGTAAGTACGGGCATACTTACATTTACTTTGCAGGTTGCGTGATATCTGCCAGGTGCTAATTTCCTGCAGTATAAGAGGAGTGATCGCGCAAGAGTTCAGCAGAAGTCACTGCAGTGCCGGGAGGGTAGAGAAACAAGCGGCACAACGGTCAGTACACTTCCTGAATGTTATAATTGGTGTGCTATTATGTAGTAGCGCACCGATTATAATAATATTATTGTACAGTTGGGTCTCAAAGACCAATTAAGGGGGTGCATTATAAAGAAATATGAACCAGATCAACAACAAAACTAGTTAATAGTAGTTGGAAAAAATTATAGTTTCCAGTAATGGGCAATTTAAAAAAAGCATTTTATCCAGTACAGAAAAGTATCACATGTCGCAGGGGGTGAGTTCACAGGTAAGTTGATTATAAAACAGCAGAGCTAAAACTGTTTTGGCAGCCTCCCTACACACTTTGATTGTGTACTTACTTATACGTTAGTTTATACTGCCGATATATTTCGTAGATACTGTGGGTCTTTTTACAATTAGAATAATTATATTGCTTTTTTTTATGGGGTGTTTTTAATTGTGTCAAAAAAGTTGTACTGAACAGATAACTGAAAGCAATTAAAAACACACACAAACATCCCTAAATGCCCTACTGATATGGTAATAGACTATGGTAGCCCACCATCCACATTAACCCTTAAGTAAGATGACTGTAACAACTAAAGTTCGTACACTTTCTGTCTAAGTCAATCATAGTCTTAGGTCACCAAAGGGGGTCCATGGAGGAGATCAGGAGCAAGGGACACGGAAAGCGGCCTGGAGTAACGCTGGGATGCTTTTTGCCCTGGATGGGGCTTTCTCAACACGCGAGCTACAAAGCGAGGAACAGGAGTCCATTAGTACGCGAGATAGATGACACCACGAGTCCCGCAAAACTAGTTTTGTGTAAACCCGGTCCAATCAGTGCACTGATACATGGGGCAACACCCACTAGCGATCAGCCATCAAAGTCCACTGTGTGTACTTAGCATTGTCAACAAATAAGCACAGTGGGCAGCACGAATTAGCAGGACTAACTATTTGCATATTAGCACAAATGATCACATAAAAATGTACATATGGTAGGTGCACTGTGACATAGGCTGGCTAAACCACAGGGGTGTCATGGTGCCAGCAAGGTATGCAACAAGTGTCCATGAGCTGGAAGTGTCCACACTTCCAGCTCATGAGCAATAAGGAATCACAGACAGTCACCAGGCTATGGCATCTAAAACATAAAACAATGTATTCACAGAAGCAAGATAAAGCAGAGGAGCACACTACTTTAGTGAACACTAGGGCCTAGTGTCCCGAAACGTTGTATGCCGTTGTTTTTGCACTAAATAAAGAAGGGTTCACTAAAGTAGTTTGCCCTCTGCTTTTTATCTTGCTTGGATTATGGAGCCCTGGAAGTTGGGGGCTGAGAGGATTGCACCTACCAACTTGTCTGGCTAATGAGCCAACAGCGGTGGTGCCATTGTACATTTGGAACTTCCTGCATTACAGAAGCAAGCAGCTGGTTAAAAGTGAATAAAGATACCAGGTAAATCCACACAGGAGGTATATGCTAATCAAAGTAAGTATAAAAGGTAAGTGTCGTAATAAGGTGAGTATCCAAACGGGTGTTTACGACTACGATCCAAATGTAGTAATAATGTATCCTCAAGTCAAGATAGGGATCCTGAGGAAGGGATAACCCCCGAAACATAGTGTATGTATTTGTACATATTAAGTGTACAAATATTGTACACTTAATAAATGAGTGCTGTACCTCCTAGTTTGTGCTTTCTGTCCTTGATTTTAAAGGAAATTAAATGACACTGCAAACAAACGCAGATACCCAGGCAGCAGGTCTTTGAATACATTTTAAAGAGACTTTTAAAAGGCGTTTCACCAATCTCCCAACAACTTCTATAATTACCAAAGTATTTCACACATGTTTTATTGGAGATAACAGCACAACATGTTTTAGACCATGTAGTCTTCCTCATGTTGTTTCATTGTTTCAGACCATTTGTGCTGTTACAGTATCTCCAGTAAACATTGTGAGCACCGCTCGTTGGCCTTGTGTGACATACTTTAAATGACGCACCTGATAGTTCATAGTCTATTTTCACTGGTATCCTACCCGTTATTTAGATTTATTGTCACTTTTTAGTTTTTAAATAGCTTTCATTCTGGATATGCCAAATACTTACCGTAATAGGGAAGTATAACCTCATATACTTGAAGTTTTCAAACAAGCAGAAGGCTATTGATTTAAATGCAGGGAGAATCAATAAAAGTTCTTATCGTTAAAAATGGTGCTTGTTTTACCCCCTACCAATCAGATTTTAGTAACTTAAAAGCAAGCATTTGATTGGTTGGGGGAAAACTAGACCATTTTAACAACAAGAACTTTTATCGAATCTCCCTGTTTGTGCGTTTTGCCTGCGTTTTTGCCATTTTGCGTTATGGAAACGCATGTGTTAATGCACTAAAAAATCGCCAGCGCAATCCTGAACGCAAAACACGGACGCAAACGCGCGAAAAATTTATGTCCCTTGTGTTCTAACCCTAATATGATGTGTGTGGGTTCCCCACAATAAAATTAGTGCTGTCAGATTGCTTATGTAGAGGAGATGTGGAACCTTCATGCAGAAGATGGTCTATAGGTGTGATTGTTGGACTTTTAATCTAAATTATGTATCCAGGTTGTTGAAATGTTAGGAGGTAATGCTGGCCATACACTATTATACAGATTTACTGTACCTAATATCGCTTTAGTCCCTTTAAGCCGATTTGTCATTTGATCTGACAAATATTGAATTGGTTTAACATATTGTTACCGTTGCAGATCCTGATTGCAACAGTCCATAGCTGCATTACACATTGGTTAACTACTCATAGGTCTTAAAGAGCATTGGGGAATCTAAAAACATTATTTGAAGTTTAGTGCCACTAAACCATATATATAAACCATAACAGTCCACACATAGAAATAATAATTGTATTTATGTTTCTATTTATAGATTACATTTTGTTTTTGTAAATCATAATCTTAACAAGTGGGCCAAATATAAAAAAAAAAGCTTGCAATAAGATTCTATATTGTCATTTATTTATTGTATAAAATACTATACTGCATGGATTTCTTAATTTGTCTTGCTAATTGTAGCTTTAAGCAGAATAATACTTGTTTAACCTGGACACAGGTAATATTATGCTTACTACACTGAAACTGTGTGGTTCACTTTTAAATGTTAGTTTGTGGTCTATAGCTGTTCCTTTTTATTTTCGGTATCCATAACAAGCAGTAATTCTAGAATGTGTGCCATATATGAATAGATTATCAAAAACTCAAAAAATTCCAGTCCAGTGTCAGAATACTTTAGTAATTCACTTTGCATAAGCTCTTGGAATGCCCTGACATTTTACACCAATATATGTAACAGCTGATGCATTACATAGGTCCTTAACTACTGTTAACATTAAATCTACTTTCGGCAAAGAGGCAGGGAGTAGTATGGAACATGTTCCAAGTGGGATATTTGGATTAACACTTATATTTTACTGAAAACCACAGTAACCTTTAGCTGGGAAAATATTTAGTACTAAATGCATGCTTACTGCATGCACCAAATGAAAGGTAGAAAGAAGAAGTGGCAATTTAATCGTACCTCAACATAAAACTAGATATACTTTTAACAACAATGTCATTGGCTTTTTTTTTTTAAAACAATGCAGATTTGCTTCCTAGATGTTTTATCTGATGCTTTTTTGAGATTTGCTGCAGTTTAAAAGGTTTCAAAAATTCTCCGTTTATCAATGTTATTAATGCACTGCCCTAAAGGCACTGCTGCCACTGATGTTCACTCAGCCCTTACAGAGAACAAAATACCTTCTGCTATAAATGCATATATAAGCAAATATTTAAAATTTTGACTCATCAGTACAATCAGTATCAATCGCTTGCCTTTTCACTTTGAAAGTATGGCTTTTTTGATGCAATTCTTACATAAAGAATTGTTCAGGCCAGATTTATTGGGACAGTCCTGAAAACTCAAAAACCTAAAAACTTTTATGGAACTATAAGGCACTGAAAATGCAAACATTTTTCCTTATCCAGTTGCCAAATTAGTATTTCTACTTCAAACCCTATCAGAGTAAGCAGTTTTAACTAACCACCTCTGAAAATTCAGCCAGTCAGAGAGCTTCAGAAATAGTTAATAAATGACAAACAGGACAAAGGCTCCAAACTTTTTAATCCTTTTTTAAAAAGACCTTACAAAACAAAATAAAGGTACTACTTACATGTATGGCTTATGTAGAAAGGGCAGAGGGTCGTTGTACTATTGACCATCACATAAGCTAAATAATTTTTTAGCTGAGGCCACTTTGTACTGCTTGATGCAGTGCAAAATATGGTGCCATCTATCCCCTGTATTTGTTTCAGACTCCCATTGGGCTAAACAGCCTCTCCATCAATTATTAGTCAAGTTGAAAGGATTTTTTCTTTTATTCTTTTAGCTGTTTTATCATTTGATCTGATGATTATCTTTGGGAATGATAACGAAGTGTAATACGGGCCATCAATGCCTATTTTTAAAGTTGAAAGCCGATCAGAAAAATCACTTTCCGGAAAGCTTTATCCTTAAGTAATTTTTTCTCTATTGGCAAAGGTCAGGTGATCACCTATATTGGTCAGACTGTTAAATTTTTTCAAAGTCTTTCACTAGCAAACACTTCTCTATTTAAAGAAATATCGAGAAAGTGTCCATACGCTGTGCTATTATCACACACGAACGGCCATGCATACATGCAATCACACATGTGTATGAGGCTTTAGAGGCTTCCATATTGTTGCCAGTAAAACTCACATCCCATAGTTGTTTTAGGTGCCATGCCCCCTTATCCTAGCATTCACTGTCTATGCACAGAGTGTTTTCTAGAACACACTGATATGGAAGTTTGCTGATAAGACTTGCTTGTTCCCAGCGTGGATGCATACAGCCTTCCTGGGACATTACAAAATAGGCAGCTCATTTAACTTTTTTTCCCTTTATTTAGTTCTTAGCAAAAGATAAAGCTTCTAAATGTTCTGGTATTCTTGTAGCTGCAGTGTTGACTCACCAGGAACAACACTTGTTTTAGAAACACACAGTCCAAAAGGTCATGAGTTCAACTCCCCAAAGGAATATATATTGTTAAAGGGCATGTCCACCCCCAAAACTATATCCCCCCAACTACTGGCCCCATCATTAGTGTAGTGTAATCCTTACCTCACATCCCAGCTCCATAGGGTTCCCTGTAGTCCCCCCCAAAGTCCCCAAAACGCCCACCAGGAGGCGCAGGGCTCTGCCTGCTACCTGGCCCTAGGTAGATTTTTGCCATGCGTACTGCAGCTCTTCTCCCCCTCCCTCCCCCTGCCTCCCGTTCAACTATCCCTCCCCATCATAAAACCCCTGTAATATAGTAATCCCCCTGTCTCCCAGCCCCAACCGCATGGTTTTTAATTTTAGAAAGCTCCCCAAACTCTTACTTACCTCTCCTCTTTCCTCCGCTGCACTGATGACCGGCAGCCGCATCCGTGATTGGCTGCCGCTCACAGATCGACTGCCGGTCCGCCCCCTGCTTGCATTCTCGCAAGCAGAGGGCCGGCAGCGCGGCGAAGGAAAGAGGGGAGGTAAGTAAAAGTTTGGGGGCTTTCTAAAAATAAAAACCATGCGGTTGGGGCTGGGGGACTAGGGGGAAGGCAATATTAAAAATAGAAATAGGGTGACATACCCTTTAAGGATAGGAGCATTAAATACATTTACACAATAACTGCATTGGAATCCCCTATTCTTTGTCGGAGTGGGGGAGGAGCTCTGATTTGCTGTAACTTCTAGGAAGTAAGGCTTTAACTCCCTTGTTTTGATCTGTTGAACACTTGAATATGTGCATGTACTGCGTACATCTTTTAGTAAGTGATTTCATAAATAACCCTGCAGCCAAAGCAAAGGGAGAGGTGAGGCACAGCTTGTTGTATGTTTTCAGGTATCCCACCCCTCCCGGAAGTCACAAAAGTCCCCCGATTTCTGGGTGGTCTACCACAAGACCACCCCAAACTCCAGCAACTCCAGCCTCCTCCCTGGAACGCCCCTTACCTGACCGCAACGCCCTATCATGCCCTAACTCTGTCTCCAGCCACCCTTTTGGCTCCTAACTCGGCCTCGCCCACCCCCTAAATGATTTCACAGACGTTGGGTCCCCTTGCCACTCCCCCTCCCCCGCTCTGCCTAGAAGCCTCAGTGGCAGGGTGGGATGTCATTGTTTGTGAATGTTTTCTCTTATTGGAACAATGTTGTTTGGAGACTTAAGTTCCTTTTAAAAATAAATATTATTTGCAAGTAGACAAAACTTCAGATACAGAGAATTTTTGGAATGTTTGAATATTTTTAAGGGCACCTACAAGATTCTTGTGTGGACAGGACAGTATGTATTGTATTTAGGGTTAAAAATGCTATTGGGGATAGGCAACCAGTAGTTCACCATTCACTGGTTGCAGAGTTGGGGAATGCGGGGAATAGTAGTTATAGGGCAACGCAAATAGTTGGAGGAGCACACTACTTCTCAGTGCAAAAAGCAGCATACAATGTTTCGGGGTATGACTTCCCCTTCCTCAGGCATTGCTGTGGCCCTTAAGGTGGAGGGCTGGGAGGATTGCACCTAGCGATTGAGGGCCATGCCACAAGTGGTGTGCTTGATTGTACCTTATTGGAACTAGGGAATAGTAGTTATAAAACATTTTGTTGCCTTCCCTGTGCTACATACTACTTTTACTCCTAAGTGACTTGTACTACTACATACAGTTTTAAAGGGGCCAGTCTCTCTGCATGGTTTTACCTTTTAACAAAGAATGTTTAAAAATGAGTCCCATCATATTTCTGCTAGTTTTAGGCATGGTGCACATGAGCAAATTTTCGTTGTCGTTGTGGCAAACTGAATTTGCTTGGTAAATTTTGATTTGTAATTCATGTCTATATGAATGGCAGGTTTGAAAGTGGCAATTCTACATTTTATCTCTTATTAGCTGGCTAAAAAAATCCGTGTGAAAAATTTAACCGCTACTTGGATGTGTGTGACACGCAACAACAGGTGGTAGAGGCATCATATACTGCTCATCTGACGTCTCCGCTGACTGCTATCCAGATTGTTGCACTATTCCAGCTTCCATGATGGAGTAAGTAATCATTTTTGTTTTTATGTACAAAACTAGAATGAAACAAACATTCTTCTAAAGCACACACATAAACATACACTCAGACTAAGATTGTTAGAAGTTCGGTAAAATACTGAATGGTAGTAGGGCTTCCTGGACAACTCAAGCAGTCACATCGGGTATTGCAAATTATGTGCTTTTTTGTGAATTCAGGTACATGTTTCAGACTACTTGGTACAAATACCAGGGCAAACCTGAAGAAAACAGATTGTTAGATGATCAGTTCAACAATTTAATCTACAGCTCCCATACAGACAGCTGTTTGGCAATCAACTATTTTTAAGTGCAAATACATCTTGGATATAAAGTAATACCTTTTATTGGCTAACTAAAATGATTGAAAATGCAATCATTTTAGTTAGCCAATAAAAGGTATTACTTTATATCCAAGATGTCTTCACTTTCATCTATGGCTAACACGGTATAATTCTCTACTACAGTGCAAATACGAATAAATAAAATTTAAAAGGCAACTCTTCTATTTATATAATTTATATATTTATGTACTGAACTTTCTATGTAATTATCCCCCTTGTATGACTTTATTGTATTTTATACTGTTCAGCACTGCGTCCAAAATTGGCGCTTTATAAATAAACTATACATAAATACATACATACATACAAGTTGGCTCCTGGTTCGGCTGCATAGGAGAAAAGGGGTCCATGTTAAATTACCAGTGAAGCTTGCAAAACAACTATTTCCTGCTTATTGCTTTAGTAGTAGAGAATTATACCGTGTTAGCCATAGATGAAAGTGAAGACATCTTGGATATAAAGTAATACCTTTTATTGGCTAACTAAAATGATTGCATTTTCAATCATTTTAGTTAGCCAATAAAAGGTATTACTTTATATCCAAGATGTATTTGCACTTAAAAATAGTTGATTGCCAAACAGCCTGTCTGTATGGGAGCTGTAGATTAAATTGTTGAACTGATCATCTAACAATCTGTTTTCTTCAGGTTTGCCCTGGTATTCTGTACCAAGTAGTCTGAAACATGTTACCTGGAATTCACAATAAAAGCACATAATTTGCAATACCCGATGTGACTGCTTGAGTTGTCCAGGAAGCCCTATACTACCATTCAGTATTTTACCGAACTTCTAACAATCTTAGTCTGAGTGTATGTTTATGTGTGTGCTTTAGAAGAATGTTTGTTTCATTCTAGTTTTGTACATAAAAACAAAAATGATTACTTACTCCATCATGGAAGCTGGAATAGTGCAACAATCTTGGATAGCAGTCAGCGGAGACGTCAGATGAGCAGTATATGATGCCTCTACCACCTGTTTGTTGCGTGTCACCACATCCAAGTAGCGGTTAAATTTTTCACGGATTTTTTTAGCCAGCTAATAAGAGATAAAATGTAGAATTGCCACTTTCAAACCTGCCATTCATATAGACATGAATTACAAATCAAAATTTACCAAGCAAATATCAGTTTGCCACAACAGACAACGAAAATTTGCTCATGTGCACCATGCCTAAAACTAGCAGAAAATATGATGGGACTCATTTTTAAACATTCTTTGTTAAAAGGTAAAACCATGCAGAGAGACTGGCCCCTTAAAAACTGTATGTAGTAGTACAAGTCACTTAGGAGTAAAAGTAGTATGTAGCACAGGGATAGGCAACAAAATGTTTTATAACTACTATTCCCCTAGTTCCAATAAGGTACAATCAAGCACACCACTTGTGGCATGGCCCTCAATCGCTAGGTGCAATCCTCCCAGCCCTCCACCTTAAGGGCCACAGCAATGCCTGAGGAAGGGGAAGTCATATCCCCCGAAACATTGTATGCTGCTTTTTGCACTGAGAAGTAGTGTGCTCCTCCAACTTATTTGCGTTGCCCTATAACTACTATTCCCCGCATTCCCCAACTCTGCAACCAGTGAATGGTGAACTACTGGTTGCCTATCCCCCAAATAGCATTTTTAACCCTAAATACATACATACTGTCCTGTCCACACAAGAATCTTGTCAGGTGCCCTTAAAATTATCAAACATTCCAAAAATTCTCTGTATCTGAAGTTTTGTCTACCTTGCAAATATAATTTATTTTTAAAAGGAACTTAAGTCTCCAAACAACATTGTTCCAATAAAGAGAAACATTCACAAACACTGACATCCCACCCTGCCACATGAGGCTTCTAGGCAGAGCGGGGGAGGGGGAGTGGCAAGGGGACCCAACGTCTGTGAAATCATTTAGGGGGTGGGCAGAGGCCGAGTTAGGAGCCAAAAGGGTGGCTGGAGACAGAGTTAGGGCATGATAGGGCGTTGCGGTTCAGGTAAGGGGCGTTCCAGGGGAGGAGGCTGGAGTTGCTGGAGTTTGGGGTGGTCTTGTGGTAGACCACCCCAGAAATCGGGGGACTTTTGTGACTTCCGGGAGGGGTGGGATACCTGAAAACATACAACAAGCTGTGCCTCACCTCTCCCTTTGCTTTGGCTGCAGGGTTATTTATGAAATCACTTACTAAAAGATGTACGCAGTACATGCACATATTCAAGTGTTCAACAGATCAAAACAAGGGAGTTAAAGCCTTACTTCCTAGAAGTTCACAGCAAATCAGAGCTCCTCCCCCACTCCGACAAAGAATAGGGGATTCCAATGCAGTTATTGTGTAAATGTATTTAAATGCTCCTATCCTTAAAGGGTATGTCCACCCTTATTTCTATTTTTTAATATTGCCTTCCCCCTAGTCCCCCAGCCCCAACCGCATGGTTTTTATTTTTAGAAAGCCCCCCAAACTTTTACTTACCTCCCCTCTTTCCTTCGCCGCGCTGCCGGCCCTCTGCTTGCGAGAATGCAAGCAGAGGGGCGGGACCGGCAGTCGCATCTGTGAGCGGCAGCCAATCACGGATGCGGCTGCCGGTCATTCAGTGCAGCGGAGGAAAGAGGAGAGGTAAGTAAGAGTTTGGGGAGCTTTCTAAAATTAAAAACCATGCGGTTGGGGCTGGGAGACCAGGGGGATTACTATATTACAGGGGTTTTATGCTAGGGGGAGGGATAGTTGAACGGGAGGCAGGGGGAGGGAGGGGGGAGAAGAGCTGCAGTACGCATGGCAAAAATCTACCTGAGGCCAGGTAGCAGGCAGAGCCCTGCTAGCCTCCTGGTGGGCAGTTTTGGGGACTTTGGGGGGGACTACAGGCGAACCCTATGGAGCTGGGATGTGAGTAAGGATTACACTACACTACAATGATGGGGCCAGTAGTTGGGGGATGGGGGTGGACATGCCCTTTAACAATAATATATTCCTTTGGGGAGTTGAACTCATGACCTTTTGGACTGTGTGTTTCTAAAACAAGTGTTGTTCCTGGTGAGTCAACACTGCAGCTACAAAGAATACCAGAACATTTAGAAGCTTTATCTTTTGCTAAGAACTAAATAAAGGGAAAAAAAGTTAAATGAGCTGCCTATTTTGTAATGTCCCAGGAAGGCTGTATGCAATCCACGCTGGGTAACAAGCAAGTCTTATCAGCAACTTCCATATCAGTGTGTTCTAGAAAACACTCTGTGCATAGACAGTGAATGCTAGGATAAGGGGGCATGGCACCTAAAACACTATGCGGGATGTGAGTTTTACTGGCAACAATATGGAAGCCCTCTAAAGCCTCATACACATGTGTGATTGCATGTATGCATGGCCGTTTCGTGTGATAATAGCACAGCGTATGGACACTTTCTCGATATTTCTTTAAATAGAGAAGTGTTTGCTAGTGAAAGACTTTGAAAAAATTTAACAGTACTGACCAATATTAGGTGATCACCTGACCTTTGCCAATAGAGAAAAAATTACTTAATGGATAAAGCTTTCCGGAAAGTGATTTTTCTGATCGGCTTTCAACTTTAAAAATAGGCATTGATGGCCCGTATTCCAACTTCGTTATCATTCCCAAAGATAATCATCAGATCAAATGATCAAAACAGCTAAAAAGAATAAAAGAATAAAATCCTTTCAACTTGACTAATAATTGATGGAGAGGCTGCTTTAGCCCAATGGGAGTCTGAAACAAATACAGGGGATAGATGGCACCATATTTTGCACTGCATCAAGCAGTACAAAGTAGGCCTCAGCTAAAAAATTATTTAGCTTATGTGATGGTCAATAGTACAACGACCCTCTGCCCTTTCTACTATAAGCCATACATGTAAGTAGCTACCTTTATTTTTGTTGTAAGGTCTTTTTTAAAAAAGGATTAAAAAGTTTGGAGCCTTTGTCCTGTCTTGTCATTTATTAACTATTTCTGAAGCTCTCTGACTGGCTGAATTTTCAGAGGTGGGTTAGTTAAAACTGCCTTACTCTGATAGGGTTTGAAGTAGAAATACTAATTTGGCAACTGGATAAGGAAAAATGTTTGCATTTTCAGTGCCTTATAGTTCCAATAAAAGTTTTTAGGTTTTTGAGTTTTCAGGACTGTCCCAATAAATCTGGCCTGAACAATTCTTTATGTAAGAATTGCATCAAAAAAGCCATACTTTCAAAGTGAAAAGGCAAGCGATTGATACTGATTGTACTGATGAGTCAAAATTTTAAATATTTTGCTTTAGTATAGCATTTATAGCAGAAGGTATTTTGTTCTCTGTAAGGGCTGAGTGAACATCAGTGGCAGCAGTGCCTTTAGGGCAGTGCATTAATAACATTGATAAACGGAGAATTTCTTGAAATTCCTTAAACTGCAGCAAATCTCAAAAAAGCATCAGATAAAACATCTAGGAAGCAAATCTGCATTGTTTTAAAAAAAAAAAGCCAATGACATTTGTTGTATAAAGTATATCTAGTTTTATGTTGAGCTTACGATTAAATTGCCACTTCATTTCTTTCTACCTTTCATTTGGTGCATGCAGTAAGCATGCATTTAGTACTAAAATATTTTCCCAGCTAAAGGTTACTGTGGTTTTCAGTAAAATATAAGTGTTAATCCAAATATCCCACTTGGAACATGTTCCATTACTACTCCCTGCCTCTTTGCCGAAAGTAGATTTAATGTTAACAGTAGTTAAGGACCTATGTAATGCATCAGCTGTTACATATATTGGTGTAAAATGTCAGGGCATTCCAAGGAGCTTATGCAAAGTGAATTACTAAAGTATTCTGACACTGGACTGGAATTTTTTGATGTTTTTGATAATCTTATTCATATATGTCACACATTCTAGAATTACTGCTTGTTATGGATACCGAAAATAAAAAGGAACAGCTATAGACCACAAACTAACATTTTAAAAGTGAACCACACAGTTTCAGTGTAGTAAGCATAAATATTTACCTGTGTCCAGGTTAAACAAGTATTATTCTGCCTTAAAGCTACAATTTAGCAAGACAAATTAAGAAATCCATGCAGTATAGTATTTTTACAATAAATAAATGACAATATAGAATCTTATTGCAAGCTTTTTTTTTATTATTTGGCCCACTTGTTTAAGATTATGATTTACAAAAACAAAATGTAATCTATAAATAGAAACATAAATACAATTATTATTTCTATGTGTGTGACTGTTATGGTGTTATATATTATGGTTATAGTGGCACTTAAACTTCAATAAATGTTTTTTAGATTCCCCAATGCTCTTTAAGACCTATGAGTAGTTAACCAATGTGTAATGCAGCTATGGACTGTTGCAATCAGGATCTGCACAGGTAACAATATGTTAAAGCCAATTCAATATTTGTCAGATCAAATGACAAATCGGCTTTAAAGGGACTAAAGCGATATTAGGTACAGTAAATCTGTATAATAGTGTATGGCCAGCATTACCTCCTAACATTTCAACAACCTGGATACATAATTTAGATTAAAAGTCCAACAATCTACACCTATAGACCATCTTCTGCATGAAGGTTCCACATCTCCTCTACATTAAGCAATCTGACAGCACTAATTTTATTGTGGGGAACCCACACACATCATATTAGGGTTAGAACACAAGGGACAATAAATTTTTCGCGCGTTTGCGTCCGTGTTTTGCGTTCAGGATTGCGCTGGCGATTTTTTAGTGCATTAACACATGCGTTTCCATAACGCAAAATGGCAAAAACGCATGCGCAAAACGCACAAACAGGGAGATTCGATAAAAGTTCTTGTTGTTAAAAATGGTTCTAGTTTTCCCCCAACCAATCAAATGCTTGCTTTTAAATGTTACATAAAATCTGATTGGTAGGGGTAAAACAAGCACCATTTTTAACGATAAGAACTTTTATTGATTCTCCCTGCATTTAAATCAATAGCCTTCTGCTTTGTTTGAAAACTTCAAGTATATGAGGTTATACTTCCCTATTACGGTAAGTATTTGGCATATCCAGAATGAAATGCTATTTAAAAACTAAAAAGTTGACAATAAATCTAAATAACGGGTAGGATACCAGTGAAAATAGACTATGAACTATCAGGTGCGTCATTTAAAAGTATAGTCACACAAGAGCCAACGAGCGGTGCTCACAATGTTTTACTGGAGATACTGTAACAGCACAACTGGTCTGAAACAATGAAACAACATGAGGAAAGACTACACTGGTCTAAAACATGTTGTGCTGTTATCTCCAATAAAACATTGTTGTGAAATACTTTTGGTAATTATAGAAGTTGTTGGGAGATTGGTGAAACGCCTTTTAAAAGTCTCTTTAAAATGTATTCAAAGACCTGCTGCCTGGGTATCTGCGTTTGTTTGCAGTGTCATTTAAATTTCCTTTAATAAATCAAGGACAGAAAGCACAAACTAGGAGGTACAGCACTCATTTATTAAGTGTACAAGTATTTGTACACTTAATATGTACAAATACATACACTATGTTTCGGGGGTTAATCCCCTTCCTCAGGATCCCTATCTTGACTTGAGGATACATTATTACTACATTTGGATCGTAGTCGATAACACCCGTTTGGATACTCACCTTATTACGACACTTACCTTTTATACTTACTTTGATTAGCATATACCTCCTGTGTGGATTTACCTGGTATCTTTATTCACTTTTAACCAGCTGCTTGCTTCTGTGAATGCAGGAAGTTCCAAATGTACAATGGCACACCGCTGTTGGCTCATTAGCCAGACAAGTTGGTAGGTGCAATCCTCTCAGCCCCCAACTTCCAGGGCTCCATAATCCAAGCAAGATAAAAAGCAGAGGAGCAAACTACTTTAGTGAACACTTCTTTATTAGTGCAAAAACAACGGCATACAACGTTTCGGGACACTAGGCCCTAGTGTTCACTAAAGTAGTGTGCTCCTCTGCTTTTTATCTTGCTTCTGTGAATACATTGTTTTATGTTTTAGATGCCATAAGCCTTGGTGACTGTCTGTGATTCCTTATTGCTCATGAGCTGGAAGTGTGGACACTTCCAGCTCATGGACACTTGTTGCATACCTTGCTGGCACCATGACACCCCTGTGGTTTAGCCAGCCTATGTCACAGTGCACCTACCATATTGTACATTTTTATGTGATCATTTGTGCTAATATGCAAATAGTTAGTCCTGCTAATTCGTGCTGCCCACTGTGCTTATTTGTTGACATATGCTAAGTACACACAGTGGACTTTGACTGGCTGATCGCTAGTGGGTGTTGCCTCCATGTATCAGTGCACTGATTGGACCGGGTTTACACAAAACTAGTTTTGCGGGACTCGTGGTGTCATCTATCTCGCGTACTAATGGACTCCTGTTCCTCCGCTTTGTAGCTCGCTGTTGAGAAAGCCCCATCCAGGGGCAAAAAGCATCCAGCGTTACTCACAGGCCGCTTTCCTGTGTCCCTTGCTCCTGATCTCCTCCATGGGACCCCCTTTGGTGACCTAAGACTATGATTGACTTCAGACAGATAAGTGTACGACACTTTTAGTTGTTACAGTCATCTTACTTAAGGGTTAATGTGGATGGTGGGCTTACACTAGTCTATTACCATATCAGAGTAGGGCATTTAGGGATGTTTTGTAGTGTTTTTAATTGCTTTCAGTTATTCTGTTCAGTACAACTTTTTTGACACAATTAAAAACACCCCATAAAAAAAAGCAATATAATTATTCTAATTGTAAAAAGACCCACAGTATCTACTGCAAATATATCGGCAGTATAAACTAACGTATAAGTAAGTACACAATCAAAGTGTGTAGGGAGGCTGCCAAATACAGTTTTAGCTCTGCTGTTTTATAATCCAACTTACCTGTTGAACTTCACTTTCTCCATTTGAAATTTTCTCTGTGTACACAAAAGAGTTGAAAATTCTCTGCAACAGAAAAAAACAATACATTAGCATACATTTAAATTTTTTATTGTTTAAAAAAAAAAATAAAAAAATATAGATGTTGAAACGTTTTATATAATTCAATAATGTAACACATACCGGTAAAGCAAAAAAAAAAAGTCACGAGCATGGTAAATTTTCTCACCATGGTAAATTTTCTCCTGCATCTGTATACATTCATTAGCCAATGAACATAAATGTGAAACTTACTGCTAACAGAGAATGCTGGGAATTGTAGTTTTTAAACATGTGATAGGTCAGTGAGAAATATGTGTTTATATGTTAGATTATTAAGGCAATGCTATTACCAGGCTGTGATATACCTTCTGTTATAAGAAGGCTCTATTTCATTTTATACTCTGTAGGGAGCGTTTAGCACCTTTAACACCACCACACCTTAATCTATAAAGCTAATCAGTATCCTGTGCTCCCAAGTCGTGACATAAGCAGCTACAAATGTGGAACATGCCGTGGTGAATACTTAGTATGAACATAGCATGTTTATCTGGATCATGTTTAGGGTCTCAGGTCACCCAATGGAGCTGTTTAGTTTGAACCACACAATGTGGCAGGATTGCCTGGGTCTATTCTCAGACCTGCATGATTATCCTAATTTCCACTGTGCACCAAAGGCACAGCTTTGCTCATGCTCCCATTGGATAAAAGTGCAAAGTGAACTTCATATAAGTGCCATGAATTCATAAAGTGCTATCAGTTCAATAAAATCTTTAGATGGCATAAAGTGCTACAATATTATTCAAAACCATAATAAATACAAACTTCTCACCATTAATTCTATTAAGGACATTAAATGTATAGTATCATAAATGAATCATTCTGTAAGAATCAGGTTACTTCGGGTAATTATCTCTCATTAAGGAAACATTTAGATGATCTTTCTAAATGAACATGATTTGTTGAGGCCCTGTCTCCCCCTCTTCTCTCTATTTGGAACTATATATATATATATATATATATATATATATATAATGGATAGTCACAGGCACTCACTCCGCCACCCTCTGATATCACACCTGGGTGCTGTTGTATGGATCAAATATTCACATAGGTAAGTATGTAGATTCAACGCACTCTCAGGATTTCTTCATCAAAAAACCATTTATTTAATACATCACTGTGTAGGCAACGTTTCGGTACCCTTCTAGGTCCCTTTCTCAAGCCTCATATCAATTGTGATACAAACAATGTTTGTATCACAATTGATATGAGGCTTGAGAAAGGGACCTAGAAGGGTACAAACGTTGCCTACACAGTGATGTATTAAATAAATGGTTTTTTTGATGAAGAAATCCTGGAGTGCGTTGAATCTACATACTTACCTTAATGTATATATATATATAATATATATATATATATATATATGCTATCTTATATATATATCCCTAGCCCCAGTATTCAATATCTCTATGTACAGAGCATTTTCTTTACAGATGTCTCCACACTAATATGGAAGTTCCTGAATGTACCTATGTTATTTACATCTGCAGTGGTGGCTCAACTGGTAAAGCATACGTTTTAAAAACACACAGTCCAAAAGGTCACAGATTCAAATCCCCCACACCCTCAATGGCCAAATCAATCCCAAGGAACACCCACGTTTTTCACACCTTGTAAAAAAGTTAAGGATGAAGAGACCACCCCTTAACATGGGGCTGCACTGGTATAGTTAGGGGGTATGGAATAAGATTGGAAAGTAAAAGACTAGGTGGTTCACACTGCAATACATATGGTAATGCTCCAAATTCCAATTAGAGTTTTTGGTTTGTCTGTTGACAGTTTTAGAATGTGGCCAATACCCTATTCCAGCAGGAACAGTTTGTGGTAAACTAAACTGCAGGCGAAAAAGAAAAACAACAGACATACTGGATGCTTACCTTTTGCACAGAGGTAAACCATTGCGGTTTGTGAAGGATTGCTTTAACAGCTTATTAGTATCTCAATAATTAAAGTTGTCAATAATTAAAGAGCTAGCATATAGTTCATGGGTATGTACTTTGGACCAATCTACTTCTCAGCACAATATTTTAGACAACTGGGATAAAAACTTGTGTAATTATGGACATGTCAAATAGTTACCTCATGTTTAGTCAAAATCGGTTGAAAGCAAACTTTGGACATGTAGGTAATTTTCTGACAATCATCTTTATTTAAGAGACTGCATTGTCTGTCAGTGTGGCAGAAGGAAGCCTCTGTGTCCCAGACATAACTTACAGACTGTAACTTACAGTCTCCCACATTAGAGCTTAAAAAAAGTTATAAATATGTAAAAAAAAAAAAAAAAATAGAAAAAATACTTTAGCATAGATAAATATATAGGCTGGAAATTTGTGTGAAAATACATAGTTTTGCTGTGCAGTAAAGGGAGTATGGGAAATATTCCTTGCGTATTGAAGGCAATTATTTTGTAGCCTGAGGGAAGAATCAGTAGAATTTATCTGTGAACTGCTGGGTGACTAGACTTTTTCACAAAATGGTAGATTCCTAATTTAATGTGGATTTACTAGTTTTGGTCGTCTGTGAAAATGGCAGATTTGCTAATAGGTTTTTTTACCTTGGCTGCACAAATTTAATGAAAACCAGAATACCGATTTGCCTGAAAAGCATAGTTCAAAGACTTGGCTGGGGAGAGTATTGTATGCCTGAGTTAAACAATACTCTTGAGTCTGTCTAAGAGAACTAATAGTTGTTACTGATTAAGGGAAAAAGTTTAAAGGAGGGAGAAAGTTAGAATTTGAAATATAAAAAAAATAGAAAAATTTCTGCAAAATAATACATGAAAAATAAATTTAGAAGATAGTTTAAATTAGAACTAAAGTCCCAAGACAACAATGATAAATTCATTTGCTTTTCATACAAAAAAGAAAAGTAATCTTTGCATTGTATGTCTTTGCTAGCATGGATGAAAGAAACAGAACATTTAACATTTCAGCAAAAAATAAAAGTAAGTATGGGGAATGGAACCAGAAACCTTATATACTGTGTCTTTCTAAAAAGAAAGCTGTCTACCTCTTTTTTTATTAATTAGCCACAAGGGCTAATAAAAAAAACTAGTAGATGTAGAGTCTTTATCTTTTGCTTAACACATAAAGGAAAAGGAAGCATGGGGAATGAACCTGTGTCCCGATAGTCTGATTGTTTCCTAACCCAGCACTTAAGCAGAACACGCCACCAGTGAACTTGCACTTGATAGAAGTGCATTTCAGTAAATGTCACTAAAATCAGTTCAATATTTTGTATTGCTACTGGAAGACTGTCGGCAATTCAAGCTGGTTGGTAAATAAATAACAGCTGCTATATATAAAGTTTGTACATATGTAGAAGCTTTATATTTTTCTAGAAACATGGAAACAAACAAACCAAAAAGCTATAAACTCAGGCAGTAGACTATGTTATATTGTTACATAAGGAAACTAGGGGATTAGAACTTGTGACTTCTTGGTTTGTTTGTTCCTAAAAACACAGCATTTACACGGTGCGCCACCAGCAACTCAACTTTTGCTCAAGTGAAACTAGAAACTTTGTGCATAGAGTGGCGTGGCTCTTTGAAGCCAACATGGGCTATGAGTTGTACTGGCAACAACATGGAAGCCTCCTTTGTTACAGAATTTATTACTTCTATCTACTAAATGCAAATAACTAGAGAAGAATCTTTCAATGCATAGGTATTCTGGGGAGAAAAGCTTTCACATTAGGATTTTAAAAATTTAAGTTTAGTTCTCCATTAATTCAATTATCAAACTATGCTGTTCGCTGTAATTTTGGTGCTTTATTTGACCCTTTATAAATTTCTATATTTGCCCTTTAATATCTTATTTCTCTCTCTTTATTTACTACAAGAGATTTTAAGTTTTCCCTCAATTGTCCTTTCAAACATTATATACCTCTCTAAATTTTGGTTCAAATGAAGGCACTGAAACATATTGAATTATGGTGGACAGGAGCAATCCCCTCCCTTGTCAAAATGGCAAGTTGACTCCCCTTCACAAACCATCTCATCTTAGCATCTGCACACAAGTCAGTAAGAGGCTGCAAGCAGAAATCAACAAGTTCTGGTGTAGAACAAGGACAGCCCAGCATATCCAGAAATAACTAAGTACTGTTGCCTTTAAAAAGCAAGATTAATAAAATAAACCTGTGTTGGGTTAAACATAAATAACTTAATACAATACCCATAATAACAACATGGGCACAATTGTAACACTATCGCGGTTATTTGATAAAAGTTCTTATCGTTTAAAATGGTGCTAATTTTGCCCCAACCAATCAGATGTTAGCTTTCAAATGTTACATAAGTTCTGATTGGTTGGGGCAAAATTAGCACCATTTTAAACAAAAAGAACTTTTATTGAATCTCCCTGTATATTTCCACATTTCATTAACCTCAAAATAAACCTACACTGGTTGTGTCTGCAGCGTGTTAAACCCCCAACTCCAATCACTACAGACAATCAACATATTTAAAACAAGGCTGAAAAACTGCCAAAAAAGTAATCAGCAGACCAGGAGGTGAGAAATGGAGGTTAAGCGTGATGGGGAGAAGGCCAATAAATAGGTTCCACATGTTTAAGATTTTGTAGTGTAATTTGACTAAAGCAATCCCTATGACATTGCACTCCGCAAGCTTTTTTAGTCTGATATGTTATCCAAATCTTTAAAATAAAACAGATGGCTTTAATAAATGGTGACTTTCTACTGGGGTAATGCTAAAGATAAATCTGCTATCATTAAGTTTATGCAATACAATGGAAAAAGATCTTCTAGCCTGAGAAATCTCTGTAATTTAGGAAACGATACATTTTACTTAAGAATCTTAGCTTTGTACACATGATCGTGGGGCAGACTACTTTCAGACGAATATCGTTGTGTGCTCATTTATATATATATATATATATATATATATATATATATATATATATTGTACCAAATATGTCAATATGTCCTCTGCTTAAAGGCACAGATGGAAAAGATTTGAAATATAAAACGTTATAAAGAGGAAAATATTAACCATTGTAAGAATTTCTAAATCTAAGGCTATAGCAACAGTGTTCCAGTGAATAGTTTAAATCACTGCACAACAGTGAGAAACATACAAGCACGTCCCCTCATTCATAAAAACGTCACAGCCAGAGCAAGACACCAACAGCTTTTGAAAGAATCAACAAAATAAACCTCCTCTTAGGCTGGGTACACACCAGCAAATATTTTCGGGTGACTGACCAATTCACAGCAATTTCGGTTGATCGGCCGAAAATATTGGCTGGTGTGGGCGGCTGTGACCGACATCGATTGTTTGTTCGTCTGGATTGGACGAACGAACGGGCATGTCAGAAAAATTACGATCGATCGTGCGGTTCCCTATAAAAATAGGTTGTCTTGTTTTTTACTTAAAAATTAGACTTACTAAAACTTACTTACGAAAAGTTTTTTTTTTTTTTTTTTTAGAATTTTGAAAAAAACAGTGCCCCTTCTCCCTTGCAGAAATGTTCTGCAGTAAAACTTCCCTACAAACTTTGTGAAAAATTTAATACTGCTTGGATCTCTGAACAGCAGCATTCTCATTGCCTGCCGCTATACCAGGGAGGGTCACCAAAGAGACCCACCATCATAAGACTTATGGGCAGAGTTTGAGCAGAGATATCCTTTTCCTCAGCAAACCGTTGAATAGAATGTGTGCATTGCATACCATATCCATAGATGCACATATCACCAAATTAGCAAAAAACCAAACACTTTAATAGAATGCTCATGGAAATCAATGATGATGTAAGAAATGTAGCGTGATGATTTACTATACAAATGTAACTTCATGGTTAAAAATAAGTTATAAATTAAAACAGTTTGCAAAGCAAAGGTATCCCCTGTGAAATCCATAAAAGTATCAAAAACTTGTGTCACATGTGTCTATGATTTAGTCAATGGGTAAGGAGGGGAGAGGGGAATTGTTTATTCCATACTAACAAGCATTCAAACCAGATATTGGCCAAAATATATTGCTCTGAAACCATTATGATACAATTACCATAACTGAATTTCAAGTGCACTTCTACACCAGCATGATAGCAGTTTAATTAAGTTTTGCTTTCTTTTTTGTAAGAGTACTGATCATACATTTGTATAACGCACACAGCTGTTCCCTCTGAACTCCCTCTGACAGGGAAAAAATGATGCACTTTCTTGATCCGATTCAAGGTGATTTATTAAGCATAGAGCTTTCATTTCCATAGGAAGGGCTTTAAAGAGGAACTGTGATCTTTATTCAAATCCTCTATTAAAAATGAAACAAAAAGGCACATTTTAACCTTTACAATTACTTAAAAAGATTATGCTTCTAGCCACAGTCTATCCAAACTTACAGCAGAAAAAAGGGGGCTGCTTCCTGCTTACACAGTGAGCTGTGATTTCACCAGCAATCCCTGAATTGAGAATGCCCACTTTTATCTTACTGCTGGGACAGAGCATCAGCTGCATAAGCCATGTCCCGCAAAGTGTCCATAGTCAGAGAATAGCAGATATTGATTAAAAGCCTGTAACTAGCTTAATAAATCTCTTTTTGGGGGTGGGGATTATGACACAGCGATAGTGCAGAGTAGGTAGAGAGACTTTACAAGCCTATAACTTTGGATTGACAACAGCTAATACTAGGCTTGTTTGAGAGTATGAGTGCACATTTCCCCATTAAAGTGCATGTTTTACACAAATAGATATCCTCTCAAGGACTTTTTTTAAATCATTCCACTAACCTTACTCTACCCATCCAGTGATTTCCTTGTGCATTTGTGCATAAATGCTTCCAAAAAATTGACTAATACACATTAATAGTGTCAGTTAAGAAGGTCATATAGATGTCATTACCATGGCATTTAACTGTGGTGGTAGCAACATACATGTTGTTCCCATACATGGGCCAATTGTATTGTCTCCCTCTACTACTACTACTAAAGTAAATAGATAATGATCAACAGAAACAGACTACAATGCAGAAAGTTTCATCCCTCACACTATTTAGTATGAGTATAGTTTCCTTTATAGTCTTGCCCTTGCTTATTAAAGATCTTAGCATGCTTGACCCATCCAACAGCCAATAAGGTAAAAAATATTATAAATAATACCAGAATACCAGAAATAAGCATCCTCGGAAAAAGGACTGTTGCAGAACGTAAAATGGCAACTCACTACTGACCCTAGCAAGGCATAACAAAATATATAAAATTATAAAAATTTTATAAATGAAGGAATATGTAAAATACTTTCCCCCCCTGAATTTAATTACTGTTGTTACACTTAAAGTGAATGACTGAAAGAGATTTCAGTGGAGCAGGAAAATCCAGCAAGTAAAGTGGGAAAGGTAAGCTTTGTCAATGGCTTAGAAAAATAAGAGTAACATACCGTATAAATTAAAGGTACAGCTTTATATGGCGCGTAGTCTGACAAGTCCAATCGGACTCTCTTATATGTGCATGGATCGCGCATGTTCCTTAACTTCTCTCGTGGCTCCTGAACAATTCATTGAAGAACGTGAGGTAAGACACAGCACATTTACCTCATGTTCGTCAATAAACCTAAATGGCAAAAAATTGTTATTACGAGTGGAGATACCCTTTAACTAATGTCTACTAACCCTGTACTAAGAAATTTGTTGGCATTCTGTATTCTTTGATTCCAAATTAACCACTAAACACGTCATGGCTGCAATGCTGGTGCTACTATTTAAAAGATCCAGTCTTCCCAAATAAAAATAACACTGTTCAGTGTGAAGTAATGGCAGTGATTAGCAATGAATCCTCATTAGGTAACCGAAGGCAATCACAATAAGAATAACAAGACTAACTGAGTACACCGGTTTGTGTATATTTTATAACAAAATGCACTCATCTCCTTCTAGTCTACCATTTTCCCCGGTGCTACTAATTAAATCCATTGTATATGGGGTATAAAATATTAGTGTACACAGGGTTTGTGAATTGATATAAAAGGCAGGTATGTGTGCAAAGGTGTAAATTGAATTGTGTACTACACAGATACTTTTTTCAAAAGACATTTTATCTCAACAAAGGTTGCAGCTATGCGTGCAAGAGGCTTTCGTAAGGTTTCTGTGTGGTGTGATACTCTATGAAAATAGGGTTCGACTGTAACTTTAGCTCTGGCTACAAGATGTTTCAATTAAACAATTCAAGGCGGAATGAACACTGGGAGACAAAGCCTGCAAATGATTAACAGTATTTCCCTTCCCCCACAACAGCCTGTGTGTGTAAACAGCAAGCTTTATGCCAGACATTTCAGAAGACCACATCAAGGGTACCTTTAGCCCCATGTTTTACTGGATTCCAGTTTCAGATTCTCTCTCTCTGCATTATATGCAACCACAAAACATTACCAACTGACTCTATATAAAAACTATATTATGGCACAAAGCTCTCAGCAGACACAATTAGCACAAACAATTATCTATATGCTTGTCGTTAAAGTACAGCAACGCGCATCACTGTACACCATCACTCTGCATATATAGCTATGGAAATAAGAATATGTGCTATAACAGGTACCAATTGGTATTAACAGCTGTGAACACTAGGCAGAGGTACATGTTTGAATTAAAAACTTTGAATTGAAAAAAAATTACAACTTTCCATGTGCGTTTTGCCTAGTGTGCGCAGCCACTGATACCAATTAGTACCTGTTCTTCAGATTCAACCTTAGCAAAGAACTCAGGGCAGGTTGCACCTGGGCCACCAATAGGGAGTGATTGAACCTGAATCATTTCTATTGTGTGATATTAGTCACAGGAGAAATGCAAATTTTGGGCTCCCTTAAATGCCGGATGCAGGGTATAAACACCCGAGCCATAACAGAGTAAAATTAGGCAAATTTAAATGAATCAATTGAGACTGATGAAAACTAAAATTCACATTTAGTGTAGGGAGAACCGATTAATATGGTCACTAATGTTTGTATATATATGTGCTACAACTCACACTGGGCTTAGTGAAATGGGGGTAAGCTACAAAAAAGGATAAAAAAGAAGAAACCAAGGATTTCAGGAAAGCTGGGATTAAGGGCTAGGCCCTACTAGTGCGCTTTAAAGCGTGATCCAATTTGCGATCTGATCGCATTTAAAAAGCAGACACTGGGTGGTCCAATGTCGAGCAATTGGAGGGCATGCGATTGCGGAAAAAATGCAGATCACATGCGCTCCGAATGCTGAACATTGCGTGATTGCAACGCACAAGCTTGCTGGGAATTCGTAGTAGAATGAGACAACTGTTACAGACTATACTGTGAAGGCTTTTTTATTAGTGATCCTTGCACACCCTGACATGTTTCGGGTAATAAGTACCCTTTATCAAGTGACTTGAAAAGGGTACTTGTTACCCAAAACATGTTGTGGTGCAAGGATCACTAATAAAACACTTTTTTGCAGCTTACCCCCATTTCACTATGCCTAGTGTGTGTTATAGCACACATATATACAAAAATTTGTGACCATATACAGAGGTATAAGTGTGAAACAAAGCCGGAGAGCTACAAGGGAACTGGCAGACTGTCTATGAAGAAACCAGAAAAAAGTGAATATCGGAATAAATTAGATTTATAATTACAATTATATTCAAGGAAAAAAACTGAAAAAATAAAAAAATAGATAAAAAATGAAGAGTACACAAATACATACAACATATGAAGATGTTTCTGCTCTACAGTTTTTATATACAATCTCTGTTCTATCTATTGAAAGGCAACATTTTGTTTTAATTTATCTAGTTTGCTATTTGACGAGTTGTGGGGTCCTTTTCTGAGTATGTATCCTTCTAGCACACTTATCCTGTTACTGGCTGTATCTTTCTGTTATTTTTTTATTAAAAAATTAAAACTTTATGTTTTCTTACACACTTACGATTGCACTTAAAACCTGTTTTTTGGGAATCACATGTGCTCAGATTTCAGACTATTGTGCAAATCACAGCACAAACGGACGGTAAGGCCTTGCCATCCAGTAGATTGTCGCCCCAGCTTTAGGTTTGTGTCCCATACCTTGTGAAGTATAATATTTTCCTGAATTGCTCTACCACCACTTCCAAAATCTGTCTGCAGGAAAATTTCTTTTCACTTGGGGCTGAAAAGCATCACAATAAAAAAATGTCAGTCTGCCAACCAAGAACCCCTGTAAATATGGCCCCTGCTCTGTCTGCCAACAGCTGTTAGCAGTTAGGCACATTCCAATTACCTTCTCAAAGGTCTGCTGCATTCAAAATGCCCCACGTAACGTTATCCATACATTACAGCATTTAGATAGTAGGTTAAATTTTTCTGAATAAAAGTTCTTCATAAATGCAGTGCTGTAGAAACTTATGTCAACTTCCTTCTTGGATAATTGCGCATATTTTCCCCTCCGTGCAGTGATGTAACTACAACAGGAGAAGCC
The DNA here is from genome assembly GCA_019447015.1 of Hymenochirus boettgeri. Taxonomy (NCBI): domain Eukaryota; kingdom Metazoa; phylum Chordata; class Amphibia; order Anura; family Pipidae; genus Hymenochirus; species Hymenochirus boettgeri. The sequence goes on from CM033472.1 coordinate 146,544,335, forward strand.
ACTGTAACAGTAGGAGGCTAGTGGGGCACCAACTCACTTTTCCAACCACAGCTGCCCACCACAAATAACCTCTGTATATGAAACAGGGAGGGGGTTCCATTGTAGTTATACATAGTACTCACGGATCCTGTTGGCGGCACACCGATCCCGATCACCTGGTGCTGTGTTCCAAGATGGTGCCTCCCCGTCCCGGCACAAACAATTAGCAACTTCCACTATGAATAGGACACGCAACTCAGGAGGGGGATAAAAATCGATGCTTTTATTTCAAGTGCATATAATATCAAAAGTTCAACAGGATACTAGGGCTATCCGAAGAGCAGCCTAACGCGTTTCATGGAAACACCCACTTCATCAGAGGGGGTTCCATTGTAGTTTTGCTTGGGGACCCAGTTATTTCTAGCTATGCAACTGCCTTTATGGTAAAAAAAAAAAACATTTGAGTCTTGCACACTGAGCACTGTAAAAAAAAAAAAAGTTTGTCGAATAGAGCAGTCAGCGGGAGTTATAATATCCCACGGAATGGGGTAAAATGTAATATTGGGTAAGCATGGGTTTAACTTTTTCCAGGGCCTGCTTTAGTTTTTGTGCTACACAGTAGTGCGAAAATGAATGCCTTTTTAATAGTGGCGTTTAATAAGAGGATTACTGCAGCTCGAGAACCCGGAAGAAAGAGGAACGCGTAAGTGTTTTGTAGTGTTATATAGTAATCACAACAGCAAGTCAATATGAGGCAAAAAAGACAAAAGTATTTATAAAACCTCAGTGAAATCTGAATATACCTGGTTATAAGGCTACTTTCACATGGTACTATAGAGATTCCTAAACAGCAGAAAAATGCTACATCTTGCGTTTCATCAACACTGACTGCTCCGAAAACATCTGGCAACTGCTAAGAAAACACTACCTGAGCAAAAACATGCAACTTGTGCAAAACTAGCCTAAAGTAAATTAAACCAATGGAGTAAGCCTTTGGTGTACCACAACTTTTTCCCAGGATATATTTCAGTATCAAATGAGTTGCATAACAATCCCCTAATGTCATATATATGGACACAACTGTCAACAAAGAAAGTAAACAGTTGAATGCTTACTGCACAGTCATGCTCATATCAGACTCAACTCTAGATGTTGCCACTGCTTTTGAAGATTATAAAGACCAAACCACAGAGCAGTTGTGGTCACAGATACAGTGCTATCACCTGCTACACAGAGATAACTTTACTTGCAAGATGCAGCAGTTAATTTACAGCAAACTGATTAATACAGATATTAACAAATGCTAAGTATAGTATAGTATTTGAGGTTGAATAAAGACATACGTTCATCCAGTCCAACCCATCTAGCAATATCCTCATTTCCTGCCTAACTATTGATCCAGAGGAAGGCAAAAAAGAACCCCACCAAATTTATGAAGGGGAAAAAATTCTTTCATGACTCCAAGTGGCAATCAGAAATTTCCCTGGATCAACTCTACTTTATGTATCAATACTAGTAACTTGCAACATTTCTTGTTTGCAGAAATTCATCCACCTTTTTTTTCAAACTGACCAATGAACCTGCCATCACAACATCCACTGGAAGACTTTACCATTCTTACAGTCAAAAACACTTTCCGAACTTGAAGACTAAACCTTTTTTCTTCAAGTCTTAGTCTGGGTACACACGGAGGGACTATTCGTCCCGACCGAGCACTCGCTATGAGCCGTGAATCGGTCGTTCGGCCGAAAATATCTGCTGGTGTGTACCCAGCCTTAAGGGATGTCCACGTGTCCTCTGACATGCTCTTTTGGTGAACAATGCCCCAGATAATTTATTGTATGGCCCATTACATATCTGCATATCAAGCACCGCAAGCACCTTTTCTCCAGTGTACATAATTGTAACTTATCCAGTCTCTCTTTATATTCAAGCTCCCCCAGTTCTGATACCTAATTATTGATCTTTGCAAATGAATGAAAAATCACTTCCTGGACAATTCTTTCCAAGATGGCCTGATGATTATCTTTGGGAATGATAAAAAAAAAGTGAAATGCACATACAAAAAAAATCTTAAAGCAACAGACCCCCGCCCCTTTACAATAAAGCTAAAGTCTTCTCCAAGGTGCCCAAAAATTTGAGGCTTCAACTTTTGAACCATTTTATTTTAAATTTTTTAACAAATTCTTTTAAAAGTACAGAGTTCTATGGAGCACTGTGTCTGGAATTCTTGGGCAGCACTGTGGCTCAGTGGTTAGCACTGATGCCTTGCAGCGCTGAGGTCCTGAGTTCGATTCCATCCTTGGACACATCTGCAAGGGGTTTGTATGTTCTCTCCATGCTTGCATGGGTTTCCTCCGGGCATTCCTGTTTCCCCCACAATCATAAAGACATACTGATAGGTTTGATGTGAATTGAGTAAATAATTATTAAGCGCTGTGGAATATGTAGCGCTATATAAGAAATAAAATACATACATACATACATACATGTATGTATGAAAGCATGGCACCGTTACGTAGCTGAAGGTGTGTAGAAATTAAATATATATAGTTTGTGGGGGGTATTTCCAAGTTTCGGTTCTGTTACCTTTGAAAAAGAGTAAGCTGTTCAAATTACATAGCACTTTGATTTTTACTTGTATTTGCACTTGTGCATGAGTCCTATTTGAGCTAGTTGGTGGTCACGTCTGTGTGCACCCACGCATATGGCATACCATTTTGATTCAGGACATGTGGGAGATTGACATTTAGTGGGGGGGGGGTTTACTTGTCAAGTGGTTTTAGGTAGGATTGCAACCTTTGAATCACTTTATTTTTTCACAAAATCTCCTGAAAGCAGTTCTATGGAGAGTTCTATGGATTGCTGCGTCTGGAATTCTTCATGTATGTATGAAAGCATGACACCATTGCCTAGCTGAAGGTGTGTAAGATTCCAAAAATATACAATTTAGGGAGGTATTTCAAAGTTTCGGGGTTGTTTCCTTTGAAAAATTGGAAGATTGTGTGAAAAAGTAAAATAACATGATTCATAAGTTTAAGCATCGATGCACATACATGCAAAGAGTATGGACAGTTCTAAATATAAACAAGTACAGTAAGTCAGAAATTGCGGTTCCTACCTCCTATATTTGGAAAGTTTTATTTTTTCAATAAAATTTCAAACTTGAAGATTATTTCTATCACTTTGCTAAATTCTTTTAATGTCATCTGGCAAATACAGTAGTCTGCAACTACTGATTAAAGGGCATGTCCACCCCCAAAACTATAATCCCCCCAACTACTGGCCCCACCATGTAGTGTAGTTTAATCCTTACCTCACATCCCAACTCCATCTGGTTCTCCTGTAGTCCCCCCCCAAAGTTCCAAAAACTGCCCACCAGGAGGCTAGCAGGTCCATATAGGACACTGCCTGCTACCTGGCCTCCCGGAGATTCCTGCCATGCGTGCTGCAGCCCTTCTCCCCCACTATCCTCCCGTTCTACTATCCCTCCCCTAACATTAAACCCCTTAATATTCTGCTCCCCCATGTCCCCCAGCCCAACCGCATGTTTTTTTTTTTTTTAAAGCTCCCCAAACTCTTACTTACCTCTCCGCTTTCCTCCGCTGCACTGAATGACCGGCAGCCGCGTCCGTGATTGGCTGCCGCTCAGTGCGGCGGAGGATCGAGGGGAGGTAAGTAAGAGTTTGGGGGGCTTTCTGAAAAAAAAAAATATGCGGTTGGGGCTGGGGGACATGGGGGAGCAGAATATTAAAAAATTATTTTCGGGGTGGACATAGCCTTTAAGCAAACACTGAACTGGCCCTTCGTGTTTTGGGCCACATGAATTTACTTTTAAATTATTATCACAAAACCCCCGCGAAAAAAAAAAACATGCCCTGGAACCCAACCTGAACTAAAAGTTTTAGTTTCTAAATTTGGAAATATACTAATTCCTGGTGACTCTGCTAGTAAGAAATGTCATAGCACAGACAGACCTGGAACAACAACAATAAATCAATAGTAGAATTCTTCCTAAAAGATCCGATATCAGCTATGAATGGTCATGCTTGTGCAATATTGACCTCCAGACACCCTTTTCTTTTACCTCCCCCTTCTCAAACCAGAGTGCATGTATGCCTATGTTAAACGGCATGTCTACCCCTTCCACAGAATTTCATAAAAAACGTTCCCCACCCCCAAACCCGTTCTTGCAATACTAACTTACCTCCCTGGTATAACTCCTATATCCCATTGAATTATACATATATTTAGATCCAGTTATATGCCATTAAAAAGGATGAGACTGAGAATATGATTTTTTTACTAACTAACATGTAATCTGGCACAATTCAGTTGTATGAACTTAAATTTATAATGCCAAACTGTGGGAAAAAAATACCACAGGTTACAGAATATATAGTGCCAGTGGCCTTTATTTTTTTAAAATTTGCCATAATTCTGTTTGTATATATTTCCTTGTCTTTGAAATAATTTATCAGGGATGGCACATAATAGGCATACAGCTGGTTTTGTCCAATACTGAAAAAAAAAATCTTTTGGTATCAGACAGTCCAATTAGGGGCATGCTAACAAAAGACTGCATTAGGCTTTTATCTGCAGAAGAGATAGATACAAGTGCCTGAGTGTCATGGAAACTGTACCACAGGATGGCTTCCTGCAAGAGCTGTTAAAAGAGGGTTAGTCTAGTTTTATCAGCTGTGAACAGATGAATATGCATTGTTAGAATGGATAAAACAAATAAGAAATGCCAAATGAGATCATTTCATCCTTTCAGAAGCACACACCTGGTTAAGTAGGATGCAATTCTATGTTTTAAAATACTGTTTAGCCATAAAATTGCATTTCCTATTTGATTTACATGGTTTAACATTTAAAGGGCATGTCCACCCCCAAAACTAAAATTTAACCCACTACTGGCCCCACTGTGAAGTTATTATATTTATATAATATTTACCTTACATCTCTGCTCCTTATGGTTCTTCTGCAGCGCTTGTCCAAAATCCAGGAAAGTGAAGAGTAGGAGCTGTCTTCCTGTCCAAAGGTTTCTACCTCTTCTGCAGCCTCAGGGAGGTAGCGTGACATGCGCAGGGAACACCCCCCCCCCCTTCCCTTTCGGATCCATCATTGCTGGTGTTCCACCGAATGGTGTATAATATATTATAGATATTATATATAATATATAATATATAATATAATATATATAGATATATATATATAATATTATAATAAAATCTCCCTTATATTATATAAATAAATTATATTTTTACGGAGATTGCATTGAGTTTTTAGGAGCAACTAACTAGGTGGGGGGTATATAGCATTATTACACATAGGAAAAGTCCATATGTATGTGTGTAATTACCACTATTTAATTAATATCACCATAAGAAATAACACCATACAAAGTATAGTACTACTACCTACTACTGAATTACAAAACAATTTATATACAATTAATAAACTAAACTTACTTACTGGACACCCCTAAGTTTGAATGGAAACTCAAAATGATAGGTTAAGACAACCTCCAGGATTTCTACAGGGTCTCCATGTAGACACTAAAAAGAAGTGGAATTTTACTAACATCCAATGAGAGGTTCTGATCTTCCATGTTAGCAAATCAAAAAATTCTCTAGGCACTGTCCACGACAAGACAGGAAGTGTAAGGAAGTTCTGTATTACACCCAGTTATGTGCTGTTTGTAAAACATGTGACCGTCTTAGCCATAGAACATTCTTCACTCTCACATTTACTCCCCCTCCCCTCTCCATAGAAAGTAATCCAGTTTCGTTTGCTAGACAGGAAGTGTCTGTTTATCATTAAATGACTTTGCATGTCTCTGAAACTACCCAACATTCTTAAGAGAAATGGGCAGTGTTTACCCCAATATTAATATATTAAACATGAGGCTGTCAGGTGCCTTCAGTTATAAGAAGGCCCTACTTCATTTTATACCCTGTGGGGAGCTTTTAGCTCCTTTATCCAAACCTCTCATAATCTGGCAAGCTAATCAGAATCTGTGTTTCCTAACCCCATAGTGAGTGTTAATCTGGAACTTGCTGTGGTAATTACAAAGTATGAGCCTAGCATGTTATTCTGGATCCTGTATAGGGTTCAGGAGTAAAATGGAGCTGTTCAGATTGAATTGCACATTGTGGCAGGATTGCCTGGATCTGTTTTCAGATCTGCAGGTTAATACATTTGTCTGGATACATATGTACATTGTGTCCCAACTGAGCATCTGCTTGTGTGAGAGCCCTGCCAGGACAGATGACTGTTGGTCACCGAAACAGTGGCTGCAGCCAGCAGGCATGTGACAGACTGATCATGTGGTCCTATAGGGAAATGCATGATTGGCCGTGATTTACTAAACTGAACCATTTGTCTGATACGGACGACCAAACTCGGACGCGGCTGGCCGCCCCACACCATCACATATTTCCAGCCGACTAATCCATGGCACTATTGGTTCGTTACTGGTGGTTAACCCAGCCTTAAGGTTCATATACACCTGCAATCGCGGGTGCCAACCTGTGACGCGCGATGTGTACAAACAATGTATGAACAGGCACAAGCTCTCTGGGCAAATCTCCCGTATAAGATTTACCAGAGGCTGTGCAATTTGGGTGAATCTCACCCACACATAAGGATTTATGGCCAGCTATTAGGTGGTGTTTATACTTCGTGTAAAGAGGCAAGCAACCTCTGGTAAATTACCAGTGCCTTTTCTGGTACTTGCGCTGCCGCTGCAAAGCGGGCATTAAACGTTGCGCCAACCAATCGACCCATATAATGCTCCCTAATCCAATAGTCAAAGTATGGATGTAAGGGAAGGGCAGATGAATCACTTGCATGTTCCAACCCTTGGGTAGAAGCGTAAAGCATGACCGTGGGCTTTTAATGTCTGTAAGTCAGGAAAATATCTTTGTTTTCCAGAATTCTGTGCAGTTAGGAAATGCTGGAAGTTGTAGTTTTAAACATGTGAAAAGTTCATTAAGAAGACACTAACTGCAAAACAATTTCCAGCATTCTCTATGGTTTTCAAACACGTAAAAAGTTACAAGTTAAACACGCCTGCTCTTACCATTAGGCTGTATTATAACTAGACACATGCCTTTGCCACAGGCAATTAATAAGATACTTTGCAAGTCCCCACCCATTTCTTAAGTAAGAAATATGTGTTTAAGTTAGATATTAGGCAATGCTATTATAAGAACAATGATTCTATGAGGGACCTCTGTTATAAGAAGACTCTATTTCATTTATCTCTGTGGAGCTTTTAGCTCCTCTATCCACACCTCTCCCTCACATGATATTCAATCAGTATCCTGTGCTCCCAAGTCCTAACCCCAAAGGTTAGTTAAACTTGTTGTGGTAAATACTAATAAATATGAAACTTGCATGTTAATCAGGTACTGTATAGGATTTAAGGTGGCTATACATATATGATTTTGGTGCTTCATTAACCTCCCGGGAGATGCACGGATTGGCCACTGGTTGACAGATGGGAGGAACTTACCCACGAGGGGATATTCAGCCCCGATGGCGGGGTACTTAGGTTCGGTATGATAGGGGGAGGGGACACACCCCTGATTTATTGGTGGATTAGATGAGCGTGATAGAACCCTCGGATTGGCTGGACACTGGTGAACGGCCGCAGACTTATGATGTAACAATATGGGGACGGATGTACCCGTCCACCCGGACCATGTACCGAGATGCAGCATAGGGGGGAGGGGACTGAGAGCGGAAAAAGAGTCACTGGGGTGATAAATAGCATGTGGGGGGAGGGAAATGAACACGGGTGACCGGGAGGGAGGAAGGTGTGGACAGGTCGGGTTCGAGGACAGGAGGGGGGGACGGAAACCGGCAACAGGACAGAAGGAAGAAAGGAGGCGAGAAGACTCGGGGAGGGAGGCAGGGGAAGAGAAAAGGAGGACAGAGAGGAAGCAGGACAGACAGAGAGACAGTCGGAA